>JAHWFP010196984.1:35962-66831 GCA_023313725.1 Lithobius niger
TAGTCATATTTGGACCTTAAAAATGACATTTTTAGTATTCAGTATTTCTAAAAACACCCACGTTTGCCTTACGACTAGTGGCGGAGTGCAGGAAATCATCTGCAGACTACAGGAAATCATCTGCAGACAGAAAAATAGGCATACGAAAAGTGTTCTTATTTTGTAGGGGGGGGAGTCATATAATTTTGGTACCTTGAGTGGGGAGGTCAAGATTTTTTTCAGGGTTTTGATGGAGAGGAGGGTTCCCCTCCCCCCCCCCCCACCATAAATAATGACCGGTCCCTTATAAGCTTGCACAATTTCAAACCCATTCCCCGGATTGTGTTTGGGGGCCTATTTAAAACATGGTATTTGGGCCCCAGGGCTGCCAGTCCGGACCTGATTGTGGATATCCCAGACCGAATTCGATTTCGTGAGTATAGATGTTGCGACTGTGTTCTTCTCGCGCCATCGCTGGTTTATTCACGTGGAGGTGAGTTGAAGAAAAAAAAACGAGTCAGGTGAAATCTACGAGTCTTCAGCCAGGCACGAAGCTTTCATACCAATCGGCTTTGTTTGAGAATTCCACTTCAGTGTCCTAATGCCGCGACTTTATCCTAATACCGGCGGGCTATAGGTCAACAAGGGGGCCAAGAGATTTCAACTTTTGCTAAATCTGTTGTTCCTAATCGGCATAAAAGAGTACGCATGGCACGGAATACGAGTGCAAGAAATGCTTATTTCAGCTTGAACAAAACCAAAACGGTTTTTAGCTTCATCGTAAGTTAAAAGATGTGTTAAGTACTGTGAAAAGTGTGAAATATGTGAATCCAAATGTAGTGTGAAAATGTTTGCAGTATATGAAAAAATTTAAAAAAGGGATGCGAAGAATTAGGATTACAGTTTGCCAGCCCAACCATACTTTCGCATTTTTTGTTACACTCAAGTAATTGAACCAGTGAAGTCAATAATAACCCGAAGTACAAAATAAACTGTCGCAAACAGAAATAAGCAGCTATGAGTTTAGAACCCAGTTTTCCAAAACAAAGGAAAGGAATTTTTTTTTAATATTTGCACACACAAATTAAGAGAAATAAAAAAAAAACTTCACATATCACTTATTATTGCAATTGGGCTAGACTATAAAATAAATGGTGAAAATTTGTGAAAAAATATCAATTTAGCTGTGTGACAAAAGTAACATTTAAAAAATGTTATTTCTGAACTGTGAAAAAGAATACAAAACTGGTTTTATCTCGGCAGTTGTGTCATTATACCTTAAAGTGATTAAAAACTTCGGACAACTTCTTGCAATTCCTAATTTTTTTTACAAGCCACAATTGGCGTGCACTCATGCTGACGTCGACTGCGGTTTTTAAAATATCTTAGGAATTTCCGAGCAAAATTGTTCTTCGCTATCCCAATACAACCTGAGTATTTTAAAAAAGACGTTAATCCGAACTTCTTTTTTCAAGCTATGTTGCAAACTTTAAAAGGTCATACCTTCTCACTGTATTCGAGCATCCTGCGCGAAATAGGTTTTGCAACGTTTACATAGGTCAGAGTGAATGTAACAAAACCGTTTCTCACGAGAGGGAAAATAGGAAAATGAATGCCTTTGCAACATTTACACTCGTTTGAACTAATGTTGCAAAACTGAGCCATACAGGAAAGCCAACTAGGACGAATGTACCTTTAAGTATTGAAAACTAAGTAAGTAGTCCCGGGGTACCCTACGCAAAGCTGGCATGCTCAGTGAAATAATCCAAGTAGACCAATCCATTTTCAGTATTGCCAAGCATAACCACAATTGATTTTAAAAGTAATGAAGTGCAAAATCGCACTTGGTTTTATTTTAGTAACTTGACCTGTTTTGTTTTACGCTATGTATTATTATTTTTTTAAACTTTTAAATTAATTGTGGCCTTGGCAAGCAACTACAAAAGCTAACAACTTGATTGATGTCAGTCACTGTCAGTCTGTGTCGGCCAGGCTAGTGTGAGATACTCCGGATTTGAGATACTCTGGCCCAGTTTGGTCCCCCTATCTTCTGGGCGATATTGATTTGCTTGAGTCAGTGCAAAGATATTACACCAGGAGTGTGCCGGGCTTACGGAAACTCCCCTTTGCAGAGAGGTTACGACGACTGGGCTTACCCACACTTGAACTGCGCCGTCTGCACGCAGACTTGTCACTGACTTATTCGATCATCCACAATTTATTACCCCTTGATTTCTCATTCTTTGAACGTCAAACTTTTCAGGCGACTCGTGGTCACCCATGAAAGTTGAAGCTTCTCTCGTCCCGCCTCGATTGCAGAAGATACTTCTTTGCACTCCGTGTTGTGCCCTGTTGGAACTCGCTTCCAACGGAGGTGGTGACTTCGCCTTCTCTTCATTGTTTTCGTTGGTTAATTAGAGCTTGTGACCTACCTAAATTCCTTAAGAGGGTTTATTAGTGATACATCCTTTACCTATAGTGCACCTGTCTTCTATTTTTTTCTTTATTATCGAATTAAATCAGGCACGGTGTCAGTGTTCCGTCACCTAACCAGCTGTATGCGGCAGGTTGAACATTTATATTATTATTATTATTATTATTATTATGATTATTATTATTATTATTATTATTATTATTATTCGTACATATAACAGACAAAACCAATTTGAAGGCCGTTTTAAGGCGTTACAAGGCAAACTTACAGTAAATTATAAGGATCTTTACGCATTCAATGAGTGAAATTACCTTTTATAATCCAACATTTGCGTAACATTTACAATAGGGAGCTAATCCGCCGTCGTAAACAAAAATGAACAATTATTTTAAACGTCGACAGGCTGATATGTTTACTGTGGTATTATAATTGCAAAAAAAAAAACTCAAAGAAACGCTTTACGAAAATTGTTTAGTTGAGCTGCACATGTTGGTAAAAGCCTTTCTTTGACTTTTTGCGTGAACAATTACGTCCACTCTCACACCAGTGGAGAGAGCGGCAGGATATGGAGCAAGCAGCACCTGCACACCTGCCCCTTCTAGCACAAATTCCCTGCACTGCACTGCTTCTCTCTCTGCTTGCAGTCTAAATCCAAGGGAGCAACGTTCACTGATGAAATGGCTTTTGATGGCGAAGTATTCGTATTTTTCATATTTAATGTTATACCAAATTTTATATTAACGTTCACAAAATTCAAAGGCCTGACTCCGATAACAAAATTTTCAAATTTTCAAGCCCTGAATTTTCGGTCTCTAAATTTAAGGCTTTTCAAGGAATTCAAGGCCGTGTACGAACCCTGATAGACTACAGCGGCTATGGGATCGAATCTGGCCAGATATTACCTTGGGTCCCTGAGATGATCGGTGGTTTTCCCAGTTTGCATCCTGGGTTTTGACCCTCCATTTACTACACTTCATTCTTCGTCCAAAATGTCTAGTAAGGTTCAAAATAAAGCCGGTTCATCCATACGAGCATTCATTTGCTTCAGTTTACTTAAGGTTCAAAAAAATTTATTACCCCAAAAAAAAAACATTCGCTGAATTCAATGTTTGGCGCTTAGTCAGTATGGCTGAGAGCTAGGGCTTCGGCCTTGGGTGTTAAAGTTTTGAGGGTTAACCCGTTTAATTACCCACTGAGGCAGTCTGACATTTATGTTGAAAAGAAAATAGGTTTGCATCTGTATTTGTTTATGAGATCAGCGTTTGAAAAGGACGTTCATAGAGTGGTTACCCGTTTCGCTGGAAATTTAGCCCTCCTTAAAACTGGGCGAAAGAGGAATTCCAGTTTCGCCGAATCACAATATTTTTAAAACCATTCACCAACACAAAAGTTAAAGAAGGAGCCCTACTTGGAAGTAATTTGCAATTAGTTGTGGTTTCTGATGTTAAAATGTTTAGCCGCATCGAGCGCGACAGAGCGAATGAAATAGAAAAAAAAAATGTAAAACGGAATTCGGCGAAACAGGTATTCCCCTTTCGCCGAAAATTAAGACACTGATTAAAAATCGGCGCAATGATTATAATTTTCAATGAGAAAATACGTCACGAAAACTTCAAAAAAACAAAATAATAAAAAGTAATAAACCTAATTTCGTGTTCTTCTCTCTTCTCTCCAGTTAATTAGTTACAGATGCTTAAGGTTTCGCTGTTATCGCGTCACGCTTAGCAGGAGCGTGGGTGGCCAAACCGTGTTTGGTAATCCGCGCTAATCCGCAGCTTTATAGTTTTAACGCGATCACGTGATTGTGCCATTCCTCCTCATTCAGCGTATTGCTTGCGTCTCAACAACATGACCTTTCATCTATCACGGCCACGTGCGAACGAGTTCATTGGTGAAGCCAGGGGAGAAGTTATTTATCTACCAGCTGCATTTTATATCAAATACCAAGTTTTTTTTTTCCTTCTCAGAATGACAATCAAAATTCTCTCCTCGTGTCTTCTTCGTTGTTCTTCACCAAGGGCATACTGGCAACACTGGGAAAAGAGCAGTTACCCGGGTGTGGCATAAGCAGCGAGGGCCTGTCAGACCTACGTCGAGATACTGCAACTCCTCGTTTCAGTTTTATTCTTCAGTTTGTTGAATTTGTTTTGTTAACAACTTACTTAAACATGAAAAATTATGACTCTAAGCCTCTGTGGACTACTCCGTTTTAGGGTTATCCAGCCACTACTTGGTATTGGTCCCCCCCCCCACGTTTTATTTTAAAGACAACTATATACAACGAATTGTATATAAATTGTTAAAATGTCTATACGAACTCTACCTTTCAATATCTGTATGAAACTTTTATAATACCTATACGAAACTGTTAAAATAACTGTATGAACTGTACACGAACTCATCTACATATAAACTATTTATACAGCGTACCAATAGCTATGTGTGTGTATATACATGTGCTCTTCGAAAAATTATTTTATTCTAATTTTTTTATTATTATTGTTTTCTATGTTAGTCTATACTAAAAAATAATTTTTTTGTCACACCTTCACATGGATATGATATATATATATCATATGCATGTGAATGTGTGACTAAAAATTTATATATATGTATATATATTGTAATTATGAGAACATTCACATTTGCTACAAGCCTGTTTAGGCACTGTATTGCTTATTGTAAGTAAGGTGAAATAAAAAATTTATTATCTTGGCATGAATTCGTGACTGCTGTTTTAATTCTTGAGAATATTCCTTCATAATTTTCTAATTAACCAATGGGAAGCCAGTAAACAGCAACCACCAACCAATCACGTCTCCTTAGCACCGATTAAATGACCACACGGTATTTTACCAGATTAAACTTTGTATTAAGTAATAGATATCCGCGAAGTAGACCGGGTTATCCCGAAATAATTGCTCGTCTGCGAGAAACGGAACAGTCCAAAGATCGAGGGGTTGCGAAATCGCACGAGCGCGCCAGCGCGAGTTCGATTTTGCTACCCCTCGATCTTTGGACTGTTCCGTTTCGAGCAGACGAGCAATTATTTCGGGATAACCCGGTCTAATTCACGGATATGTGTTTTAATGCTAAGGTGTGACGTCGAGCCAACATGTCTAGTTATTTGAGATTAAAAAAAAATTTATTTGAACATTTTATTTGAGAATTATGACGTAAATTCCTGAACTCAAACTTCCGGTTTAAACTTCCTATCTGCGAAAGTCTCACGTACGCGAGGACGTCCCTATATCCAGCCCCAGTCACCGACATTTGGGTTTAAGGTAAAACCGTATTTTTTCTACTTTATTAGTTTAAATAAGACATAGCGTATAAAATGCGCTATTCGCTTGAGTCTCGTAGGTTTTTAAGTGTGTTAAGAAGGTGTTAGTAGGCTAGTTTTCGTACTGTCGGAACGAAACGTTGTCGGGGGGTTCGGCTTGGACTATTCATTCGTGGGTGGGGGTCGGGAGGGAACTAGCATCGTACGCGAGGTTTTTTTTTTGTTTTTTTCGTGTTAGTGCGTAAAATGTCGCCAGGTTATAAATATGCTGTTCGCTTGAGTATCGTATGATTTTAGGTGTGTTTACAAGTGTCGGTAGCCAATTTTTAATACTGTCGGAGTGAAAGGTTGGAGGATTGGACCATTCCTGCACGGGTGGGGTCCTAGCATAGTAACCTACGCGAGGTTTTTTTTTTTTTATGTTAGTACGATAAATGTCGCAGGTTGCAAATGTGCTTATTTATGTTGGTTGAATTTATTTTGTGTACGGTAGTTTTGCAAAGTATGTCACGTGGTAGAGCACTGGTTGTGTGGAGCGTGGAAAAAGTGTTAGATTATCAAAAAAAAAGTGTGGGTTATCGAAAAAGTGTGGGTTATCAAAATTAACCCACGGTCATGTGTGTGGGTTTTCAGATTAACCGTATATAACGGCTATCACTTTTAGCATTGGGATGTGTTGGCGTGACGTCACCGCCGTGCATTAACTTGTTAACTTGTATTAACTTGCAGTTTAAGTAATAGTTATTGGTTAAAAACTATTGGTTATCGATTTTTAAACGACGGCTGCGAAGATTTGTCCGCGAGACATGCAAAGCGGCCAAATGTCGAGCGGCCAAATCTTCGCAGCCGTCGTTTAAAAATCGATAACCAATAGTTCTTTTAAAAATAACATATTTATATCAAGGTTGGGACGTCAAGCTAACTCGTATTTAATTAAAACGTGTTTGTGTTTTGTGAAAGGTCATTCCATTTTAGTTTACTGAGGGTGGAGTGGTTGGAAGACGAGTCGTCGTTTGCGTCCGTTTGTGGGTTCACCGAATTTCACGCTAGCCAGATCGCTTGTGTTTTCAAAGCTTTTCGGAGTGATAGAACTTCGATAAAAGGCTGCAGGGGTAGAATGACATTCTGGGAAGGTATGTAATTCATTTTGAGCGTTTGTAATTTGAGAATTGTTTAAAAACTAGGTAATAGGGTAGCGATATGAATGAAGGTCATTGCATTTTAGTTTGCGGAGGGAGGGGGAGGGGGGAGTTAACGCAGCGTGAATGGCTTAGATATTGGCCAGACGTATAAGAGTTTGCAGGGATGGGATTTCATTCCTTTTAAGTAATTAAGTTTTGTGCGTTTTTATTGCGTTACGTTTTTCTTTTCACGATGTAATTTGGTCGTTGGTGTGTGTTCCCGGTCGCGTGATCCGGAAGTGTCAAAAGTGTTGGTTATTGGCAAAAGTGTTGGTTATCGGCAAAAGTGTGAGGTAACTTGATAACCCATACTTTTTGCGATGACGCACACTTCCGGTGTTGGTTAACGGGATTTAACCAACGGAAATTTAGCATGGCGTTGAGTTAGCGTGACGTCACAGCCGTGGTATAACTTGTATTAAACTTGTATTAACGATTGACTCGTCTGGTATCCTGGTTTCCACCATGTAACGAGTGTATGAAACAACTGCATTTGGTAGGCCTAAATCAATTTCTAAATATATATACGACGTACCTGACAGTCAAGTGACTCAAGTATTTGACTTCCCGGTGATGGGCGCTAAATCTTTGGTTGCAATAGTGACAGAAGATTAGCGGCAGCATTATAGCTTTCCACCGAAGTGCGTACGGCGCTCTGGTTAGGCGGCTTTGTCCAGTTAGGTGAATCGTGGCGGTAAAGGCAATGCCAATACGTAATATATTTTTAGGTACTTGAATTAACCGAAAATAGTACAAAATAAATCAATAATAATTGTCGGAAAACTTAGTATATCATAAATCTAAGAAACAGAATTTTCGTAAAAATAAAACACGTATTTACTTTGGCTGAAGCGCCCCGACGGGGGTTAATGTTCGTCGTACAAGTCGTCGTCTTTCACGGCGAGTTAATTTTGGCAAGTTTGTGATGGACCGTTGGCGAAACAAAACTACTTAATTCATTGAGGCGGCGGCAGAATATACCATTCCTATAGACACTAAACGAAATGAAATGGTCTTGGTTTGCACTTTAATCTTTCAGTTTTAAACCATAGGGTGCAAAAGTCTATAATTTTGAGGCCTTAACGGCCTCAAAATTGGACGGCCGACAAGACTGAATGACTTCTTTACTTCTTCAATACAAGCTTCGGGAATCTAGTTGAATTGTTTCCGCGATTATTTTCCATAATACTGCTTCTGCTTGCAACAATGCGGAATCAACTACCCAGATACATGCTAACTCTAGACACACGCTAGTGGGTTGCCATAAAAATAAAAAAAAACGTGGAATAAAGCTTGGGCAGAACCTGAACAGAAATACGTATTTCTAATGTTTCGTTTTTTCGCAAACAAAATTGGGTATACAGTGGACATACCGTACACGTGATAGACCAGACCGTAGCAATTACAATAAAATGGAAGCAAAAAAACCCAACTAATTAACGGAACAAAAAATCCCTTCGCCGTTTAGAAAAAAAAGCATTAGAGCTCGTATCCCCATACTCACAGCTGTGAAGGTACACGAATAAAAACGGATTAGAGTTCACTCGAACGCAACGAACTATAATTTGAACTCCAATTCCAGGGAACAAGGATTGTAACATGCCAGTCTCCATGCACACGTATTCATGAACATCACTAATCAACAAACAAAACGGTTGGATACTTCACACAAATAAAATGCGCACAAAAAATTCAACATACACACGCACATGAAACCGAACGAAAATCTAAAAAACATACAGACACAGTAAACAGCAAAACGCTACAAAGGATGAAAAATACACACAAAGACAGGCAATAAAAACTGCCTTAATTAGTGTATGCTTGTTTCACAAATTATAAATGTGCACAAAATACACACATAGCCACTCATAGGAAAAATACTTAAAATATAAAACAACAAACACAGACAAATATTAAAAAAAAAAAGCCTGAACAACATCAAAATTAAATGCACACAAACGTACACACGCACGCAAACATTAAACACTTCAAACACAAACTGTGTTCACTTTCCAATATAACCACTGAGCAAAAACAGTCATTGTTCCCTGGAATTGGAGTTCAAATTATAGTTCGTTGCGTTCGAGTGAACTCTAATCCGTTTTTATTCGTGTACCTTCACAGCTGTGAAAACGGGGATACGAGCTCTAATGCTTTTTTCTAAACGGCAAAGCCGTTTTTTGTTCAGTTATTTGATTCTAATCCAACTCAATCCAAATAAATTGTTGAGAACGTCGTTGAACAGGATATATTTTATTTCTGTTTTTTTTTTTTTTTTACTCTTTTCATGGATGTTTTGCGGGGTTATGTGCAGTGTCGGAACTAGCCTTTTTTCAAAGTTGGGGGGGGGTTTGCAAGAGTAAAATGTAGGGCCCCAAAAGTTTTGGGTTCAATGTTGTGACTTGTTTTATATTAATTTTACACAAAACCTTGGTCCTACTCCTCCCGCTTTGAATTTCCTGGGCCTCCTGGGCCCGGATACGCTTTGCACACCCCCCCCCCCCCTCACCACAATTGCGGCACTGGTTATGTGCTACTAGATTTGATTTCCACAGCATTCATCAATCGCAGTTCAGATTGCGGCCCACGCACGTCTCTTGTGTAGGAGCAAGAAGCATTTTATCAGCCTGCACTGATTGGTCAAGCCTAGTCAGGCGACGGGTGGCTCGCGCAGCACTCATTGGTCTAAAATGCATGTACATTAATAATTAGCTGCTATCGCTTTCTTGTGCAACTTTCAGATGAACGCCAAGATATTTGTGGAATCGGTGGATTATTTTCCAGTTTTACATAACGGAAGCAAGTTTTCCTCCTACAGTTTTCTTCCTACGGCCTACAAGCAGGTCTTTCAGAAGCGGGTCATGTCCCTTTAACAAGTCGAGTGAAGATGCAAAGCCACCTACAGTAAAGGCCGTATCAGCTTTGCCTTCCACAATACTCCGCGACAAGTTCGCCAAGTGGCGTCATCGGTTGGCAGAATTTGGAACCCTCGTCGGTTAATTTGAAATTTCTCCACTTGGTGTAGAGAGGGCAGCACCTAGCAAACTTGCGCTTGTTTCTATGTCAAGGGTTGAGTTTAGTCGTCTTTTTTGATCTGATCTGATACGGCCTTTACTGTAGGTGGCTTTGGAAGATGACACACAAAATGGCGGAAGACAGCAACGAACTCTTTCAGTTCCTGGACGCTAAACTAGACACGAGAAGAGAAAATAGTACAAGCAATCCACAGTGTGACCATTATTTTTTAGGATTTTATCAGTAGCGAAGCCCACTTTTTTCAAAGAACTTTAGGGACCGGTCATTATGTATCACTGGGGGGTGGGTAGGGGTTCAAAGCAGGGTTGGGGGCCAACATTTTTGTAGCCTGTCTGGAGGGAGAGGGGCATACTTTTTAGTCTGCTTCGTGTGTGTGTGTGTGGGGGGGGGGGAAGGCATATTTTAAACGTTCTTTTTTTGGAAGTGGAAGAGTGCGACAAGCTCGGAAACAGATCTATAACATCAAATGTGAGGAGGATCTCACCTGGTCTCAAGTTTGCGAACTCTTCTCTTACTTTCAACAACGTAAACACTATCAACTTAGCACTAGACTGCGTAGATCGGCTCAAGTCTGGCGACCGGTAGTTGTTCCTTCGTTGAAACTTGTTCATTGAAACTAATGGAAACTTATCACAATCTGTGTGAACAGCGCTTATTTCAAATTTGTGTACTGACAGTTTTGTAGTGCATGTTGTTGTTCATGTAACACAGTCTAATTAAGGTAGAGGTTTGTAGTAGGCTTTCTTTTGGAAAAAATGTAAGAATTAATTATGTAATTTTCTATTGCATATATTATGGAAGGAATAACACATAACAGTAAAAACGTTTTGGTCTGCATGTAAGGGGGGGGGGGGGGGGAAGCGTTATTTTTCACAATAAAAAAAATGGCCAATCCCCTCCCCAGCGATACATAATGACCAGTCCCTAAAGCTCTGTGAAAAAAAAGTGGGCTTCGCTACTGACAAAATCCCAAAAAATAATTGTGACACTGTGGATTGCTGTACGATTTTCTCTTCTCGTGTCTAGTTTACCGATCCCTCACTTCCCAATGACCAAAAGCTCCGCCTGAAGAGTGGGCTTCACTGCCGTGCTGCTTTGCACGCGACCGAGAGATGCCGGATTTGGTCTGTATTTGTTTGTAGGCGTTCCAGGTTTGGTCGTTTGGGTTCGTAAGCGTTACGTAGCAACGACGCTAATTAACTTTTGTGAGTCCAAAGCAGCCTAACATTGGACTCTGGATGGAATACGGACGCCTTTTTATTATGTTGTAATTCGGTTATTCAAGAAGAATTCGTCACGGTCCGCTTATCATCTTGTCTTACTTTAGATTGAAAACTAGATTTGTTTATTTGCATATACATATTTGTTAGTAACTGTGAAATACTTTTCTATTGGGCCATTAAAAAAAAAAAGAAAAGTTGGTTCTCAGGCCCTCCCGCACAGATTTTTTTGACGGGAAATAAAAAGAAACGAAGCGGCAAAAATAAAAGTTACAGATCAAAAATGGTCCATAGCGAGAAATGAAAATATAAAATTTACCATTCTTGTCGTTAAATAATTTAATGGACACGTGGTAAGCAGAATTATGATGCAGTGTTCTTAATTTTACCCAAACTAAAATATAATTTCCCAAAATGTACGGAAAAATAGGGCCGAAAACTAAAAAAATAAAAAATAAAATTTCGCCCTCCTGCACGGATTTTATGAGAAAAATGCCCGAGAACCAACTTTCTGTTTTTAAGTGACCTTATATAAAACCCGTAACTCGGCCCAAAAAAAAAAAAAAAAAAAAACGGTCACTGCCGCTTGGACGAGAACGGGAGTCAAGGATTTCCATCGATGATAAAGGACAGGGAATAACAATTCCCATACGATAACATGCAACCGCGTTACCAGCCGACGAAAAGTTGGAAAACACTTTTGAGGATCAACAGTTCAGGTGCACGAGAGACGTGCCAGAAGCAAAAAAAACCACGAAACATGCACAAAAATACGTTGAGCAAAATTACATTTCCGTGACGAAATCATCATCCGGTTTTGTATTTCCGTTTAGGGAGCACGAACCCAAACTGGAAATGAGCAGTTGGAAAAGAAAACAAAAGGAAAGTTGGAGGGACTGAAGGGGGATGCACTGACTGTGTGAGCGAAGCGAACAAAAATCAGTGTTTGTTAACCATAAACAAACACAAGCCAGTATATGCAGAAATGTAAAATTGAAGAAACATAATTTAGCAGAGCGTGGGCATGGGCATATACGAGAGACAGAACTATACCAAAGTTGCAAACTACACGTCCAACACCACCGAGCTTCAGCCAATGTGAAGTGTGCATAGAAATGTGATTTACCATACTACAGACAAAAGGTGGCATCTGTGTAGCATGTAAAACAATAAAACGGACGTGTTCGGGAAAACGGAAAGTAATGTTCCAAACTGTGGTGCCTTGCTCATGCCGATTATGTACGTGTTGTGGTGTTTTATGTTTATTAGGTTAAGTAGGTAGGTTTGGTTATGTTTGTGTTGTGGTGTCTTGTGCTTATTCCGGTTAGGTTAGGTTAGGTTACGGAATGCAAGGAAGAACGCACACGGAAGGAAAGTAATTTCAGTCTCCTTTCTTTGCAATGTAAATCAGGTTTTCCTGCTGTTCTCTATCCTGCAAGATGGCCACCGCCGCTCTAACATGACGGGACTATCGTCTAACGTGTTATCAAAACGTGTTTGGCGAACTTAAAAAAGACCTTTTCCCTGGATATTATGGTGCGATATGGGAAGAAGATGAAGATCTGCATCGATAAGCACCGAAAATTGAGTGATGGCGTGGTTCAGATAAACTCCATAATTGCCAAAACTCCCATTACCGGATTTTTTATAAGCAATTTTATACATACCTAGGAAATCTGAAGTGGCCAAGCACGTGAAGTAAATATTTCTGTATGGTGCGAGAGACCAGATATTCAAGAGCAGATCAATCTTTGCCCTCTAGGTGCGATCGAATGAATTAGCAAATCTGTTCCAAGAGCGTTTGTATACGTCGTTCCACGAGTCCCACACTCTCCTAAACCTACTCACACAAAACCTCCTAAATTAAAGGCTGTATCAGCTTTGCTTTCCACCATGCTCCACAAAAAGGCAACAGAAATAGGACTCGTCAGTTTGTTAAGTAGCACCATTCGTCAGTAAATCCTGGAAGTTTACCGCATGGTGTTAAGAGATGGCAAAACCTGTCAAACCGCCGCTACCCTTGATTTTAGTCGCCTTTTTTTTTGGCTTGATCTGATCATGGTTTCCATAAAGGCTTGACGATAACGATTCTGCCAACCAGTCTTGCTGCGAACTCACTGTAAAATGCACTGCTCAAGCAGCTGGATTGAACTGGTAGTTACTCGTGACACGTGATCTACTCGCTGCTAAGTAACAGTAGATCATCCCACTGTAGACATCCAATTGTTAAAAAAATGATTCCTAATGATAAAAAGGCGGCTCACTAGCAGACATGTGACTGTTAACTGTAAGCAACTAAAAGCATATTTTGGCATGTTGAGGATAAATCCCACTGCAACAGATATGTTTCAAATTGTGGATATGTAAAGGAAAGGGTCAGAGATTAATAAAATTTAAAATTTAAAGGATGAGTGTCCACCAATCAAAGAGAAAAAGATGCGTCAATAACGTTTTTATGTTACTGTTTTTTCTAGCTAAGATTTTTCCCATGTTAAATCCCAGACTTTTTGCTCATGGCTAGCACAAAATTGAGAAGGCCTACGTAGCTGAACTTGTGCACACGGATGCATAGTCCTTTTGTTGGGTTGGGGGTTGTAGGGGTCAGGACAAATACGTGGGAGGGTTTTGAAATTCGCCACAAGCGAATTTAAATTTCGTTTCTTTTCCAAGTTGCAACCAAAGATTTCAAGCAACAATGGCTTGAACAATCAACACTGGTCCTTAGATTTATTGTAAAAGCCTGGACGAACTAAAAACTGAATTGTAAAGAAGGACAAAACAAGGAAACAACGTTGCCGTGGATTGCATAAGAATAAAGGGATGCACGTTAGATGATGGTTACGCAACAAAAAGAGCATCCACGAGTTAACGGGTTTTTTGTTAATAACCCAAAAATAAAATGCTTCACGTTATGGTTAGTAACAGCGACCTTTGGGGGTTCTGCATGACTAAATGTCAACGAAATCCGGAAAAGTTACAGGAAAGGTGCAGGGATAAACAAAACAACTGAAGGGGATGCACTGATTGAGTGAGCGAAGCAAACAAAATCAGCGATTGTTAGCCAGGGTGTGCAAAAATGGGATTGAAGCAACTTAAGCATGTGAAGAATGGTCATACAATAAACTAAGCCGTGTCAATTTGGCTAATCTAACGGCTAATTGGCAATGGTAAATTTGAAAAATATAAATGTGAAAATTCATAGAAATAAATTTCCTCTAGAAAAAAGGTACAGATGTAGATAAGACGGTGTAACCTTATGTATGTTCACAGTCCTTTGAAAGTTGTGATATCCACTCAACACCAAAACTGGTGGAAAAACCCGCCAAGTTTCCAAAAACGATCGGCCTTTGAAGGTAGTGATATCATTCAACCAGGGAAAGGCCGCCAAGGTCGATCCTATTAGCCAAGTTAATCACACCCAATAATACTTTGGACGTTAAATGACAACTCGAAGCTTGCTACAGCGAGTAGGAATCTTCAAGTTTTAATTTAACTCTCGAACTATTAGTCGGTGCGATTAACTTGGCTAATAGGAATGACCTTGACGGCCTTTCTCTGGTTGAATGAGGTCACTACCTTCAAAGGCGGATCGTTTTTGGAAACTTGGCGGGTTTTTCTACCAGTTTTGGTTGGATACAATGAATAGAGCACAGACACCACATCCTTACTGGTCTGTACCCAGAAAAAATGAAGTGATGTTTGAAGGCTAGTGCTGCATTGTTGGGAGAAGCAATTGTTGCACTTCAAGTGGCAGAGAAGCTAACCTCATTGCATTGCAAGTGTTGCAAAGGTTTTAAACGTTATAGGGTTTAAAAAATTCAGGTGGAAAAGCAAATCGAAAATGATTTTAGCACATACTAGAGGTTAGTATTTTACAGATAGTAAAAATATATATTTTTGCACCACTGGACACTCCAATTTTTTTCTAAGCTTAGGTTGGAAGTATCCTTTAGTGTTTGGCAGACATGTTGTGATGTAATGCAATTGGGAATTGAATAAAAAAAAATTCAATTTGTAGTGCCGGCTCCAGTGCTCATGCGGACGATGCCTTGAATAAGAGACCATGGATTGAGTCGTAGCCAGGAAGACAGAACGATGTAGGTCTACGGGTAAAGCAGTATCAAGGCTGTTATGGGTTAATATAGCTGTGTGAAAAACTAATAGAAAACTATAAACAACATCCAATGTATGGTATTTCACTTATATGGGTAGTTTTATTTAGGATTCAAAATTAAAGTTTACACATCATTATGCTTGAGCTTAGGAGAACAGCCGTGAAGTTCTCCACACAAAGCAAGCGCTGTGAGGGGGTTTCTGGCGACTTCTAACACAGCGAGCAATAGCCCTGTGGTCCGAGTCCTAGCCAGCAAACCAAGTGGATGCCGGTTAGAATCCTGCCCGTACCAATATCGATACAGGACTTAGAAAATTAGTGGGTTGAGAATCTGCCTTAACCATTGAAAGGGCCGAATGTGTGCTCTTAAAACTGTACTCCCCGATTCATCAATTGACAGCCAATACAATACCACTACATAAAGCTTTAATATTTTTATAACAAATATATATTGAATAATATGTATACAAATAGATTTGAGTATGAAATATATCTATACTTAATGGAAAAATCAGGAGCTTGGTAACGGCTTCAATACGCTTACAAAATCACGCAAGTTTTAAACATGAATACATTGTTTCAGTACAAGAATATGTCATAAAAATACCTAAACCTCCAACCAAGTGCCATTCTAAACAGCCAGGAAGACATCGTGTAAAACTATAGGCTACCATGGAAGCAGGTAAGACAAATTCAGAAAAAACATTTGAGCCCCGGAACACTGCGGGCAGTTTCTTTTCAATCGTACAAGTCGTCATCTCCTAAACATAAAGAAGAACCAATTGGGTGGGGGACTGTTAAAAGGAGAAACTAGGCAATTTACACTACTTTGTCACCATTACAAGATATTTATTATATTGGCGATCATTACAATCATCAATCTAAATGCAGAAAAAGCAATGAAAAAGGACAAGCATGGCCATTCTTTACACGGTAAAAATGAAAACGGCCGAGTATGTTCGTTCTTTTCATGGCTGCAAAGAAAAAGGGCGAGTGGTCGGCAATGCGAAAGATATTGTTGATTACGTAATAACCATCAGTAAACGTATAAAACATTATACCAAGGTATAGACGGTCAGGTTGATTAACTGGGATATGCGGTTATTGCGATGACCAATAGAAAATAGGAAAAATAGTAGTAGTGGTGCAGCTCATAAGGGCAAAATATGGTACTTACTGAAAATGTAACTTTGATTCTACGCTTTTGCTGTAAAATGCTATACGTAAACAGTTTTCACAAGAATAAACTGCTTCATTTCCCCTTTAGGACTTAAATAACATTTAGAGAAGCCCGACACATGATCTTGCCTCGACTCTTCCAAAAAACGGAGAGAATACCAAAACCAGGCCACACTTGATCAGAATACCCAAGGCCGAACAAAGTTGAAAGAACGGTTTTTAGGCACCGCTGCACGAGTTATTTTTCTTACGGTTTCTGACAAAATTGTCACAGGTTTCGGCCATTCTCTAACGTTTCACCGATATTCATGTTTCAATGAACATTTTAATCGACAGGAGCTATTCACTGGTTCTAAAGCCAACTCAGTATCCTAGGTTACAACGTTGAGAAAGTTACTTGGTGGAAAAAAAAGCAATTTACATGTGGTGACGTAATTGGAAGAAAAAAAAGATCTTTCAGGCCTCTTTCCGAAAACCATTTCTTAACTTTGCTTGGCCAAAAAATGTCAGCAATTTGAACATTTAATTAACTTCTAGATAAAGGCATCATGCAGACTTCCGTGGCATACTGTGGGTACTAAAAGGTTTTTTTCCTAACAATTATGAAGGTGAAAAAGCTTTTAAAAACAATTACACCATGGAAAGACAAACAAGCCAGCCTGTTTCACTGCCATCTGGACTTGTCAGGCTACCTAAACAAGCATTGAACCAACAATATTTTAACGAATATTTGATATGGACGAGTGGCATTTTTATTTAATATGGACGTGAAGTATAGCATAGCACCTTTTTTCTTAATATATGATAAGAGGTTCAATTTCCCACTATGTCCAGAAGAAAACGAAATAGGGTTTGAATCTGTATTTAATTTTAAAAACATGCAAACATAAATTATACTGATAATTTTGGACAACCGCAGCAAAATATGTTCAGTATTAAAGTATGTGTAGCTATCTGTTCGACCAGAAACATAGTTTAATATTTTTTACCAACTACAGTTATTTAAGCATCCAGCAAACCCATCGAGGCACACTTGTTTTGCCACTATGTTTAATCTGAAGCACTTATTTCATAAGTGGTGAAAAGTCCAATAGTTGAAATTTCTTACAGGTACAAAATAGGCACATTTCATTCCGTTATTTTACTGTCTTTTAGAATTTTGGACAACACACATTCAAAACCCGAGGCATTTTTGGCAAGTTAGTAAAGGTTACTTTACTTGCTCAGATACATAAGGTATCAGGACAGGTGAGACAACCAACAATGCTTGTTGAAGTGTTTGGTCAAGTGAATATGAAGGCTATGACAAATTCCAAGTGCTTTTACTTATAACTAAGGCTGCACCGAACACACATTTTTTAGCGAAACAAACCAAACCGAACAATTCTTAAATGAGCCGAACACCGAACACATACGAACTGAAAAAAATGTACCAAACCAATCAACCTGTAAATTAGAATTTAAAACAACCTGGCTCTCAAAGATTCATATTTACTAAAGTACAAGTTTCTCAATAAATACTGTTATGTTCACACGGACATTTAAGTGAACAGATGTGGAAACTTGCGTTTCAGAACGATAATCTCATGTGTCTTACATTTTCCTACATAACTTCTGTAGGGTAAGAGCTAGGAACTTGTGGTTTGGACCATCAGAAAGCCGGCAAAAAACCTTCAATATGTTCGGTTCAGTATTTTTCTCTTATAACACCAAACCGAACTGAACACCCTCTGTTCGACAATGTTCGGTTCGGCTTGTTTGGTTTGATATAGCCTTATTTATAACAAGGAGCCCTTAATAATAACAAGAATTTATAGGGTTGGGGAGGAGAATTTTTAACTAAATAAAATCCCTATTGACACGTGTTATATTCATTCCTATTAGTTCCTAGTTTTCAGAGGGTGCCACGGATTCCATCTGGTAATTTTTTTCTCATTTCCAGTCCAAATCTAAAGTAAACTAGAAAATAATTAAACTAAATAATTAAATACAAGCTAGTTTTGTTTAGTTTAATTTTAAGCTGAAAACTTAGTGGAAAATTTCCACATAAAACTCGTGATGCCCTCTATAACCTTGGACAGAACTAATAGGAATGAATCTAAGACGTTCCAGTAGGGGTCTCAAGTCACAAATTCTCCTCCTCAACCCCTATAAAATTCTTATAATAATAATATGAGTACAGTAAGTTTTTGAGGCACAAATTTAGAGCTTTGTTAAAAACCTACACATGTGGAATGCTTGCAGCGAGTAACACACAAGATACTAATACTGTGCTATAATGAGGTCACAAATCTTGACCAACGAAAAACTCCCTGTAAAAGACCCTTAAATGATCCCATGCAGGAAATACGTTACCAGCCAACTTTCAAGCGCAACAAGGAGCCCAACATTGCAAATATTACTGAATTGCAAGATTAACGATTTATTTCATGTTTACAGACTTCTGACCTGTTAATAAAGACTGCCAGCCTGGAATTTACAACCAACATTTTTTTCTACTACAACATTTTTTTTTTCTGTAGAATCACCATTTTGGCACCTTTCATTTACAATAAATGGTTGCTGGGAACCAGTTTTGACCGACGTATTGCCATTCATTGAAACTTACACACACTTAGGAATGCTCGTGTCATACAGTAGCCAATTTATTCCTCTTCCATGATTCATCCGAAACCAAATAAGGACGCCTGGTAACCCGATATCCCCCTCTAAAATTGTCCAATGCAAATTTACTAGAGCCCAAATTGGAAGATGCTCACTGCAAATTACCTATGCAGAATATGCCTACGAATTGATACATTTTAGCTACAGATCAGCAGGACACATGCTCACCTAAGGATGAGTGCACTAACACGCTTTTCCTCTTAAAAGTTTTAATCCCCTTAGCAATGAAGACTGAGTGTGTTTTAAACGCAATAATCTGATAAGATATACTTACACGTGCAACTTTGACAAAATGTAAGTGTAGTAAACTAAATTCGGCAATACTAGCACAGACTTTCACAGCCTTTAAAATGAAGTCCCACTTGTCTCTACATCCATTGATTAGGTAGGCACAAATGTTTGGTATGGAACACGCACAAAACACTGAATAGCAGGATGACTATTAAGGATTTAAGGATCTACCGATAATCGGATCTGTTATATATTTCACCCTACAATTGGATCAGTATCGGATCGATTTATTTATCCAACACCGAAGTCAGTTTCACTGCAAAACATTCCTTTGGCACTGGACGCGCTGAATTTGTTACAAAAATCACCTCGGCTTAACAGATCAACTTACAAGCGTCCGACACCTGAGAAAGTAAACAAGTTTTCCTAAGCAAAGCCTTAACCAGTCCGCACCTTTGCATTAAACTAATACTAATGTCTAGTGCATTACGTTATGTTCTGTAACTAAAACATTACCATTCTGCCCTGAAATAAAAGTTTAAAAAACGCCAATTTAATATAATTTATTTTCAATTATTAGAATTACGAAGGATACTATTGTACTTATTAATTCTTATTATTAAGTGTGCTGGTATTAATTTTTTCTTGGTTAAAAAAAAAATCGAATTTGGATCGGCCAAAATCTGTATCGGTCGATCCCTAAGGACTATTCAAAACCACCTAGAAAGCTATATTATCTTAAACATGTCGTTTCTATTTTTAATCTGACATTAACTACTTTACTATTATGAAATCTTCACAATTGTGCAACAATATCTTTGTCCATTCCTGGGTATAAGTTCACTTCGTGGGCTGCACAATTATGACATCAATCGAATTCATGCCTATGGAATGCTTTCACATCTACATGTAATTTGGTATGCATAATTAATCTTATGTTGACTAATACAAACCACTAATATAGGAATTTCAAACCAGTTTTTAACCTCGATTATCTACAAAAACATTATTTCGATACAATGCAGCCTAAAAACCATAAAATCGATACCCTATTACAATTATTTTATTTAGCACTTACTTTCTTAATTAGTTTTACATACAAAAATATGCACTATCATGGTAACAGCATGCGACAAAAAGACTATCAACAAACCAATGTGGTACGTGCAAATGAAACTGGAGCATGTAACGTGACGAAAACAACAAAAACTGCCACCATTTTGATCGTTTCTGGAAACACTTTATAACAGTGTTAAAACTTTGGCTTTAATTCCCATCATCAAGCAATGTTTATTTTAACAAATTACGTATGCTGGATGCAAACAAAAAATAATGATACAGAACTTTCATTCATTTCAAAGCTGAAGGGAGGTATTACAATGCAGCAAGAACTAAGCATAACAAAATCAAGAATACAAAGAATAATAATAATATTAACAATAAAATAAAAAAAAACCTACAGCAAGAAAAAGATAGCGTGTCATCGAATCCGACCTAGGAATCGATTCAGTCACTGGAATTACTTGTTGCTGCCCAAACTAAAATAAAAAGAGAAAAATTGCAAATAAAAAACTAAGCAAAGAAAAACGGGTCCCCAAAAAGACGGGGTTGGAAGACTTGAAATAAACAAATACTACACATAAATCCGAACATGCATTTAAAAAATAAAACCTAAAATAACAAAACCCACCACTACTAGCGTAAACCTACATTTTGCCAAGCAGCGACTCGAAACAGAACTAGAAAGGCTTCAGTAACATTTAACCATTCCTCTTTGCCATTTAACCATTTCAGATGTTAAATAATACTATCGATGTTAAATATGCAATCGTAATTACCGGAATTGTGACTAAAAGCAGGGAACACAGAAATCGTGATGACGATACGGATTTCGTTCAGGATGATACTGTTTTGCGCTGACATTTACGAAATCGTGGCAGTTAGCATGCAGGGAACTAACTGTACTGTTAATGTGTGGCATTTTTAAAGAATCGCTAAGAAATACTGATACCAAGAGTGGGATAGGTGGTTTGGGGCCCAAAACCACCTTATCTCACTCTTGCTGATACTGATACATAGAATAGCTGCCAATTTACTAATATGGTCGAAACCTTTCTTTGTATATTAATTTGCTACTTGACAGAACTAACGAAAAATTTAATAGTCCTCGAATACAACAACTCGAAGTAATCTTCGAAATCATAACGACCAGAAAACAGCTACGTTTTTCTTTCTTTCCAAGTTAAAATCTAAAATTTCTCTAACACAAAATTTAAAGACTGCCGCAACCGCTACAAACCTTTTTTTAAGTCCTGATCTTTAACACGAAGTTCATCATGCAAAGTACTACTTTGAAGGTTAAATAAAAAATTTGACAAGTGCTCACTGGGTGCTCTCGATCCGCAACGTATACACGCCTCCCTACAATATGGAACCACGCTATTAGGGATGAGTCAATAACCGAAACCGAAACCGAATTTTCGGTTTTTACTGAAAACCGAAACCGAAACCGATTCGGATTTTGTGGCGGTTTTTCGTACGGTATTCGAAAAATCAAAAATTTCCTTATTTTTTAAAAATAATTATTTTTCTCTGCGTATGAATGACAACAAAGCTTTTAGTCATTAAAATGAAAATAGAGGAAAATAGTGCCACAGCTATACCCATGGTCTATCACGCGGCTGAAAGTGAAAAAAGAGTGAGTTAGAAGCTAGTATTACAGGGAAAAAAATAGAAATAGCTAGTTGGGGTGGATGGTGGCAAAAACCGATACCGAAACCGAAACCGAGGTTTTTTGGGGGTGAAAACCGAAACCGGAACCGAAGTCAAAAAAATGAAACCGACCCATCCCTACACGCTATATATGTTCCATATATCTTCCAACAGCAAAACTGCACTTCCGTGTCAAGCAAGTTAATGCAATTACAGCTTTATGTCATGTACCCAACATTTGTATAGGAGTACTTCAGCACAAACAACAAATGCTACTTTGTATCGACAGTCAACTTACTCTGTCCTCAGTCTTCATAACCTATTACCGTAAATCACCTATCATCGTAAATCATTGGGCTGTTAAAATTATTTCGATAAAAAAAAGGGTGGGCCGTAATAAAGTTATACAATAATTTGAATCTTACTTTTGTGCAGAAAGGGTGATTGGGTCAACTCCATCTCGGAAAATTCTGTGTTTATGTGATCATTCACGTACTTGATCTGGGTTCGGTCTAGCATTAACGTAATGCCTTTATTCTGATTTGTTCAGGAAATTAGTTTATTATTTAATGGTATTCCCCATGGCCGAATTAGTGTGTCACAGCGTCTTAAGCCACAGAAAGAAAGCAGTGTCTACAGAAAACATCCAACCTGCTATTTTAATAATATTTTAAATCCTTCAGAAAGCTGGAATTCTGCCATGGTGGCGGCACGAATGCTTCAGCAGTGAAAAGTATAGTAGGTTATCTATGCAAACGAATACCATTTTTTAAAGTTTATTGCAAGAGTACGTAATCAGTCTATCTGTACCTGTCAACCTACAAAACACACACTTTTAATTCCTGTTACTGATTACCTCCTGCGTAATGGCTACATTTCACCCCCTTTTATTTATTCAGTGTTTTGGCTATCTTCACTCCCTACAATCGGCGAGCTAAATGGCCCACATCTCTGCGAGACATTTTCATGCAATGTGTTGCATTCTATACAGGGACAATGATTTTCCACTATCGCGGAATTTTCAAAAAATCGCGGAATGAACAGTAATTGTTTTAGCTTGAAATTTCTTAGTGTTATACCAACCTTACCATAAGCGGGACCATTTTAAAAATCGCGGAACGTTTGATTTTTCACGGAAATCCCAAATAGTCGCAGATTTTAACGGATTTGGTCTTATTTTTGGCTTTTTTCAACAATAATAGTAGGTGAAAGCATAAATTTAAACTTTTATGTGAATTCTATATTGTTGAGATGCACACACATTGTTGTGAACAAACAACTACACCTTTTTAGCAGTTAAGTGACCGAGCATACACCAAAATTTAACTTTTTTCTCCTTAATATAACTTTTTATTTGGCCGCGGAAAACGACAATTTGTTCCCGCGGAATGTTGTGATTGATGGCCGCGGAAAATCACCGTCTCTGATTCTATACCTACCTACAAATGTTAATACCAAGATTTTTTGGTCGACAAGCTTTAAGTAAAGCCCCTTTTTTTCAGTTTATTACTCTACTCAGGGCGTAGTTTATTTCAACAAAATAGATGGATTTCCATTATTTTTAAGACACCAAAAAAATATATGCAGTCAAGTTATCAATCGACGCAGATGCATATGCACACAGTAAGGCCCATGTGCTCTAATCACTTGAAACCCATGCTGAAAAAAAAGTGGCGTAAAAAACGGGATTAGTTTATGAAGGAATTACAATTTTCTTTTTGTGCAATCACTAATCTCATATTAGAAGTTTTACACTGCGTTTGGAATCAAGATGATTCAGACACTCTTTGCCACTGAAACGCTTCTCTAAATCACAAACCCTGGGACGGGACTAGCTTGTTATAATCCCCAATCCCCCAACGGCAGTAGTATTTTTAAACTCAAACATCTGAATATAACATTTGCAGACAAGCAACATTTCACACTCCGGGAAAGTTGCCACAACATTGAAAGAACGAAAATTAAGCTCGAACAAAATGACAACAGAAAAATCGTAGTCAAACTAAAAAATTGTTATCACACTTCAATGAGTTTGTGAAGGTTGATTTTTTTTTCCTTTATAACTAGTAGAACGGACTGTCCCGTAGCAAACTTACAAGGCACTATTTGTCTGTACACAAAAGTAAATGTCTCTAAAAATATAGGTATGTAGGTAGTTTTGATGTAGAATACATATCGCACATGCAACATTAACTTTAAAATCAATACATTTTAAACACAAACGTTAGAAATAGAGTATAAATTAGTAACAAAGCAACACAGCGTATACAAACTGCAAACTCGAGCAGTTACTTATGCAAAAGCAACATTCTTAATGTAATAGGCCTGTCCATTCGAAAATTAGTTTGATTCAGACTTCAAAGTAAGAAAAATAACGACAAAAAATAAACTTTTACAATTTAGCATTGACAACAAATCCGCAGTCCTCATACTAATGCAAGTCCCGTCAACGAGACATCTGTACATCGCTACACGTGAAGCTGAATTCCAAGCAGCAGAAAAGATAGGACAAAAAGTATATTAGTTACATGAACACCAAACATCACATGAATATAGGGATGCACCGAATATTATGCATTTCTTTAGCATTCTACGATGTTACAATTTGATGGTATTCTGGAAAATTGGTAAAAGCAAATTACAGTGGTGAAAAATACATGTCGTAGAAGAAAAAAAGTCAACACTTATACCACCAATAGTCTTTTTAAGACAGTAGTCCACTTCAATTTTCGGAATAAATCCTTTCCCCTTCTTCAGAAGAGCCAATAATTTGAAACTTTTAACCTCCGTTTCATGTTGCTTCATTGTGCCATTGAAGACGAGGTAGAGAAAAGGATTAATCCCCGAAAATTTACGTGGATCAGACTATTGGTGGTGTTAAGTGTTGACTTTTTCGTCTGCGATGATGGTATTCTGTCAAATAAATGCTGAATAAAGGTTTATTCAACTTTTTACATATAGGAGTTTTGGCTAAGAACTTCTCTTTGGGTTTGTGACAAAGAAGTAATTATTATAGGCAGGTGCAAGGCGTAATACCAACAATCCGTTTTGAATGCATTGTTGCCCGAGTGCCTAAAAAAATAGCAGTGCTGTAACATGCTTATTGTTGTATCTATAATGGGGTTAGTCTGTACTAAAATCTGTACGATTATGAACAGGTATCGACCAAAAATCAATGAATTCATCACACGATGAAAAAGGCAAACTTGAATCAAAATTAAACTTTTTTCACTGAATGGTATACAACTACAATTTATGCAAACTGTCCTCGCAGTACACTCAAGATGTAGCAATAGTTTGCTTTTGTTAAAAGATATTTACACTCTGTGCAAGGAATTTTGAAATCATTTCACTCTTAGTTCGCTGTAAAGGAACCTTCCGTATTAAGAAATCTGCATAAAGAATCATGTTTTGGCGCACTAGGCTGTTCGTTATAGAGAACTGAAACTTTATCCGTTTATTTTTATCTGGAAACCTGTACTCGAAGTTTGGTTTTTGACGTGACTTGTCAAAAGCCGTGCGAAAACCGACGAAAATTGTCAAAAAGTGTTGTAAACCCAAAAAAAATCAAGATTGAAATGCCCTAATTTAAACAATAGGCTATGGTACTTGGCAGTGTTATGGATTACAGCTATAAATGAACTTTAACATAAAATAAAAACACGAAAGCGCTTAATTTTATATATGATAATGGCTTCTTAAATACTATAAAACTATTTTAACGGAGTAACTGACTACCTCATTACTAGGGATACAGAACACAGTGCCATAATGGCTTAATAATATTAGTCAATTAAGTTTCCACTAAACAGTTTTTAATAGTTTTTTTCTCCTTATTATTTATTAACATTTACTTTTGCTAAAATTAAGTATTGTAACAATCTTTGACATGTCAAAAACGTGTGCATCAAACAGAGGTTTCCTATGTGACGGCTAAAACCATGGTAAAAACCGCCTAAAACCTGTCGCATGCCAAAAGCTTTCAAACCCTAAAACCTGATGAACGATTGAGTCTCCCTTATTCAGTATGGCTGGTAAAATTGTCTATTATTTACAGGTACTTGGCAACGTATTCGGTTCAGCTAATCTGCCGAATAATTCAGTATTCGACCATTATTAGGGATGGTAAAATTCTTCAGTACTGAATATTCAGTGTTTGGTAGTTTGGGTATGCAACTGTATATTTGGTATTCGTCAAATTTAATATTCGGGGCACCCCTAATGTAAAGAAAATGTTACGCAAGTAATGGGAATAACACAGATTATAATCTCATGCAATGCAGAATATAAGCACAAGCTAAACGCAGAAAACTGTAGTTCAGTTAGAGGTGGAAATTATTACAATTGGCAATGCATACGTACACACACAACACCACATATCTGTTTCTTGGTTGACACTTTAACATAGTTTGTTTGTATGCTAATCTACATGGATAGCAGCAGAAGTATCAGGTCAAACCAGAGTAGTGTGGAAGGTAATTGCAAGGTATCTGCAAATTGAGAACGACGGTGGAACAGATAACGGAAAAATCCCCGGTGGACAACGGAATCACTTCGAATACATGTCAGCAAATGTTTACATTTTTCGAGTGCACAAACAGCATCTTCATTAGACAAGAAACACCAGCCTCATAATACAAGAAATAGATCATAGTTAAAATCTGTGGCCATAACCAACAAACAGATTTCTGGTACCGAAATTTTACATATTTTTTTTCCTGACATAAGACTTCCAGGATTTGGTGTTAACTCTACATGCAACATTTCCCAGGGCTGTTCTAAGTCAGTAAGGTGATGTTAGAAGGTATTTGCGACAGGACATTATTAACGTTATTCATTGTGTTCCAAGACTGGCCTGTAAGTTGGTGGCAGTAGGTTTAGAGGTTTGACGTGTTCGCAGCCAAAGCCGTGGCAGAGACAGCCAGAGGGACAAATTTGCTAAGTCCAATCGGAAATTCCTACAATCTTTTACACACCATAAACGACAAGAGCACGAGGCATCAAGGGCCCTTCTCGTCCCAAAAATGCCAGTGACAACTGAGGTTAGGATCAAACAAGGGACCTCTTGCACGTGACAGGTGCACTAACCATAAGGCTACCTAGCTCCGAGTGTCGTTACTGTAGAAGCAGTTCATGAAATCGAAAATTTCTAACGTTTATTGACGTGCATTCGAGGCGTTTCCAGCATCAATCTGGGATTTTCCCATTACCATCCAAGGTATTAATTAGGGTAGGGTGGACAGGACTCGGTACCACTGCCGTCATGGTCACTAACACATTTGAACTCCACACCACGAAACCATAGCATTAATTACGTATATTTGTATGCAATTACAAGTCATGAACTATTTAAACACGAAAAAAGTTGATTCTTTACCTAGGATTTATACCTAAATTTTAAGATGCTACCGAAAACTTTTTGACTTTTTCCGGACCCCACCAAAATAAAAATCAAGAAGCTTCTTGGAATCAACATTTGAATCTTTCATAAAAATAAAAGTCATAACAACTTAGCAAGCGCAGTTTGAGGGTATCGAAATCAGTATCCGTAAACAAGCAGATTTTCAGTAAAGGAATCTGACATATATATTTTTTTCTGAACTTGGGACTTCCAAGGTTTTGTAATCCCTCTACACGCAGCAATTCCCAGGACTGTTCTAAGTCAGCAAGGTAATATTGCAAGGTATTTGGTACTGGACATGTTATAACACTCATTTGCACTTTCAACTTGTGAATTTTGCAAATTGCAAGCACAAACTGCAGCAAAGCAATGATACACAAATTACATTACAGTGAAACCTTTTATTTAACGATATTCCAAAGGATTTGGAAATGAATGTTACATTACATCAAGTTTATTGTAAGAACATTACATCAAGTGTAACTGTTATACGATGTAAACGGGGTTAAACTGTGCATCTGTAGCAGTAAAGTAATTAGTATAAAAATGTTCCACGTCAGAGCATCTCATTCACAGATGTTTACGAACCTCATGCCCAGCTGTTGTTTGGTTTTACCCAACTGACTATAACAGTTACGGGGAATTTGGCATTTCTAACACCCTCCCATAATATCGTTATTACTTGCAATGATAGCTTACAATTTCTGTAAAACCTACTAAAGAACCTAGTTTCCTTTTTTTTTAAAATTTGTTCATTCCTTGCAATTTGCAAAAGTTTCACATTTATGTTTTGCAAATTATGTTTATAAGATGCATTTTGATCATCTTGTAAAAAAGGCACAAATGTCAGTGTGAATAAATGATGGTATATATTTTCTCCGAGATATGCATTAAGAATTAAAATCAGGGTGGATTCATTTAAATCAAGTCGATTTAAATTAGCCATTTATTATTAATCACTTAGATTTAAATCACTATTTTTTTAAAATAATAAACCAGTTTTAAATCAACAATTTCACCTGTCCTTTAATCGTTTCAATTAAGTACCCCTTTTTAAAATTCTGTTTTACGTTTTAATTTTTCTTATAATCAGTGTCGTTGAATGGCTACTTATGGCAACAGCCTCTTCTGCAGGTATGGAGAAGTTGTTTCCTGCATTTAGATATGTTCAGACAAAAATTTATAACTGCCCGGGAACAGTCAAGGCTGGAAAATTAAACTTGTGATTTTTGCTGAAAGTACTCAACAAAACAAAGAAAGCAGTCATTTCTCAACGATTTCACTGCAGACTGGTCAATTTTCAACACAGAGTAAAGGCGATTGTTTTACCAGTAGCTCACCTTATGACCTGCTAAATCCATATCATCATTAATGTTTATTAAAACTGACCGTAAGTGCTCGAAATCAAAAATCAAAAATTTTGGCAATACCAAGTTATTTTTCAGGAATTATTTCTGTAAACATGCACCTCAATGATATCTACAAATTACCACAGAAAAACATGGGTTAAAAATTTCCCAATTTTAAATCTTTTGGAAAAAAGTCACGATTTTTATCCACCCTCATTACAATTCAGAAATTGCACATCGTCTAAAAGAGACCTAGGTTACGACCCTCGTAATTTTTTAACAAATAACAATATGAAACCTCGTGGGTGTATATTGGATAGGCATAAGTAATACACCAATGGAAAGGTCCTAAAAACATTCAGATGTTTGCTTTGAAAGCTCTTCAACATGTAGGTGTAAGTTCTATTATCAACGTGTAAGTTTCTTGATAATGAAAAGATCTTAAAGCAAGGGAAATATTAAAATTAATAATTACAAATACAAAATATATACTTCGTAAAATCAGAATTAAAATCAAAATCGTTCCTTGATCGTCACAAATCAAGGTGAGAATTTTCGGTGGTCTTTTATGTTTTAGAAAGATCTCCCACCTTCCTCAAGCACTTCCGAGCATTGAACGCCTTTTGACTTGGAGAAACGGGATGTTCAAACCAACTTCCCGTTTCACCAAGTCAAAAGGCATTCAAGTGCCTGAGGAAGGTGAGAGATCTTTCTAAAAGATAAACGACCACCGAAAATTCACACCTTGATTTGTGACGATCACGGGACAATTTTGGTAAATAGCGTACCATGTTCATTTAATTTCTGCGTTACCAAGTAAAACAATGAGCCTTTCGATCTATCGTGATATATTTTATAATATAAATACAGATTATATAACTATAATATAATGTAATTTGTTTGAGTGGGGAGGGTTACCTTTTCGACCTATCAGCGAAACAAAACTACACCTTTGTAATTCCATATGCAGAGAACATCGAATAAACCACCTTTTGTCCTCTGGTCCCAGTTAGAGCCAGATTACGAAACTGGGAATAGCACATAGTAAAAGACTTAAATGGTTGCCACATTTGACAAAATTTTAATGTTACCAATTTCCGTATTATAAGACCTTTCCATTCCACTGATGTATTACTTACCCCTCTTTGAAAATACGTAAACACATTATACCGCAAGAGTTCAGAAAATCGAAGCACCAAAACAAAGATGCACAATCTCACAACAAGAAGGAAATCGGTAAAAATTTCCTAAAATTTTTCGACAGTTTTCGTGGAGGAGAATGAAATAAGTCTCCCAACAGTCTTCTTCAGGAACTATTTTGAGGTTTTACTGCTGCTTTGACTCACATCAGTACGTTTGTTTACATTCAAATCACGTGGCAGCCGTGGCCCTCGATAGCCGTGACCTTGTCCTTCGTAGTTGGTCGGGCCATTTCCATTCAGTTGTAAGGCTGGTGTAGAGGTCGGCTCTTACAAGGTATTGGATTGCAGGTACGAAAGGTGCTTGGATATTCATGAGGTAGTAGTTCTCTCTCTTATGTGCCTATAGAGTCAAGGATTCTAAGCCTCTCAAATGCAGATCTCTCTTCGAATTTGACACTATCAGGGTCTCAGTATTCTCCCAGTGTATTCTGTGGTTAGTACGTACCCATGCGATGAACTGCGACACCATTTTCTTGTTTCTTATTCCAAACATTTGCCATATGTTGCCTTACTCTATTCCTCACTCCCTTCCACCATCAGGATAGAACGTAAGAAAGGCACGGGGCGAGGAAGGAAGGATGATAGAGAAGAGGTTAAAAGCATGAGCCTTACTTATGTTGAAGGAGTAGGCTAAAAAATACAGAGAATATTAAAGACGGAAGGATTCGACACCTTTTTTGACCAAGAGAGCCAATTAAGAAGCACATGTTGTCACCTAGGATGTGTGAAGAAGTGAAGACTACGGGAGATGAACGGTTTGAAGTAGTAGTAGTACTAAAAACAATTCCCAATACTAAGGAACTAGGTGTACTATACGGTGATTGCTACGCCATTTACGTAGGACAGACTAGGAAGGGATTGAGGAATAGAGTAAGGGAATA
>JAHWFP010196984.1:66841-89506 GCA_023313725.1 Lithobius niger
GCTTAGAATCCTTGGCTATGGAAGCACATACGAGAGAGAGAACTACGACCTCATGAATATCCAGGCACCTTCCTCAGTCCACACCCCGCAAGAGCCAACCTCCACACCTTGTAAGAGCCAAACTCCACACCAGTCTTGCAACCGAATGGAAACGGCCCGACTAACAACAAAGGCCACGCCCCAACCAACATCAAAGGCCACAGCCCGGCCACCATCGAAGGTCACGGCTACCACCCTAACAACATCAAAGTCCACAGCCGCCAAGCGGTTCGAATGTCAACAAACTGACTGATGTGAGTCAAAGCAGCTGAAAAACTTCGAAATAGTGCCTGAAGAAGATGGTTGGGAGATGTATTTCTCCTCCACGCAAATTGTCGAAAATTTACGGAAATTTGGACAGATTTCCTTCTTGTTGTGAGATTGTGCATCTTTATTTTGGTGCTTCAATTACTTATCCCCACTCCCTGGATGGGGGGGGGACCTGAGGGGGTAGAGCACATCTTTCCCATTCCTACTTAAGAAACACACACACGCAAGGGGAAGAGAGATTTTGTGTTTCCGTCTTTATTCAATAACTACGAGGGTGAGTTAGACTAACTAAGATACTACCCTGTATATCTTTTGTTGGTGCTGACATTTTTAAAAGACTCCACAAACAAAATTTAACTATTTACATTACACTAGAATTTGATAAATAAATTGTGCTCAAGCTTGAATGATGCGAGTAAATAAATTAAGCACTAAAATTATGTTAAATGGACCAGTAAAATAATTCACAAAAATGTAGAATGAGCCAACACGAAAATCAAAACTAAATAAAAATTTTTACAACCAATTACAAAAAAAAAAAAAAACCTAGTTTAAAAATGAGAACACAAACAACCAGGATTGCCAGAATGGACGAGTGAGCAGCAATAGCAGAACTTTAATAATTTCTAATATTAGCTGCCAATCACTTGTCATTAACATTAAGCCACAAAAAAAAAAAAAAGAAAAGAAATAAAGAAAATACATAAAAGCCTGCAAACACGGAGGGTAAAAAAAACATGAAAACAAACGCAAATCCATAAAGACAAAAGATAAATAAAATAAAATAAAAACTCACCCGCGATGATTATGATAATAATTAGGATTATGGTGATTAATATGGCCCACATCTGTAAAAATAAAATACCGTGCAAATTTTTCATGCGTGAATTTTCAGGTAAATACTCACCTCCTATAATTACAATAATGACGATGGCAACAGAAACCATAATAGCAATCATCTACAGAAATGACAAAAACATACACAATTTTTCCTGTACACCATCTTTTAAACACCTAAAGTTATCAAGAATATATAAAGTTATGAAGAGTACAGTAAATCACAAATGCTGTATCTAAGGCCGATAAAAATAAATGCCTAATTGGTTCTCATAAGAGTACGAATTAAAAGCCGATGCGGCTGGGCGGCTTTAAATCAATTTTTTTTTTGGTGGGGGGAAAGAGGGTTTGGTTTCTTGTGTGAAGCTTCCTTACAAAATGCGATAAAATATTGTGAAACACGTGCAGTTTTTAAGTTTTTGCAAAGCATGAAACACGACCGAATTTCTTAACTTTTAATGTCGGGACCACACATCAACTAAAATAGTTTGTGCTAAAAAAAAAAAAAACAGAATAATAATACTAAAAAAAGTCAAAATCATGTAATTGGTTCATTTTTGTATTTATTAAACTGTAAGTACTGTATGTTGCTTTCCTTGACTTGTTAACAAACAGTAAAGCTATCCTATAATAGTGTGGAACTGAAATCTGTTAGCTACAGAACAGGGTGTTTAATATTTAATGTGAAATTTTTTTTTTTTCATTTATTTATTGTTAAAAAAAGGAGTGATGCAGCCCTTAATCATTGACGCGGGCGCTTATGGGAACCAATGTTATTTTTTTGGTGGCCTAAGGTGTACGTACAACAACGCAAACCAATTTTGTAGTAGCAATCCTTTTACCATCCTTTTAACATATCTAAGCATGATAGGTAGTTTGATGGCAGTTTAATTGAAAGTACCGTCACACAGGCCACGAAGTATTTTAAGAGTTTTCTGTCTATGCCCCAGCAAGACAAATGCGATTTCCAAACGCTTAAGGTTGGTGCGAAATGGAAATTGTAGGAATCTTTAATCCCTACCGATTTAGGGACTACACCCAAACAATGTGTCGAAGAACCGTAAATGAGTTTCACAAAGGTTCCCTCTGAATCCGAATACGCAACGTAGAACAGAGTGATTAGAGTCTTACTCTCCGATCCACGATGATGCTAATCATAGTGTCGCCAACTTAGCTACACATGGGACTTAGAAAAAAAAAATACCCATCTACAGTATGCCCATGGCAATGATGAGGCTAATTAATTAAAAAAAAAACCAATTGCAACAAGTTTTAAAACACACAACTTGGTTGTTCTTTTTAGAGCCAGGGACGTATACCCATTAAAAAAAGCTTGAAGCCAAGTCCACGGTTGAAAAGTAACCTACTGACATTACCGACACGTGGAGCTTGTAGTCAACTATTTAAGGCATCTTTATTTGGCTAAACCATCGGAATATAAAACGCTTTACAATTTTTCAATTTACACCAATTATTTTAAGCAATTCCATCATAAGCCAATAGGTTTCGGCGATTTTTCTTGGAAGTATTAAACTTCCATAGATTTTCTAAACTATCGTAGAATAAGTAAACTCTCCGTCCAGAGCAAAAAATCCTTTGTTTTATGGTGTGATCTAACATTTTGTTGCAAAACTATGGCCACAATAAGAGGACAAAATAAACGGCTAACATTTTTAAGTACAGAACTTGCATTACATGTCGTAAAAAAATCAAAATTATACTGCAAAAATCAATGTAGTACAGTATGTGCAGAATTTTTAATCTGCCGCTGCAGGATACTCGACTCCCTGGTCAGAAGCGATGACCACAAAGATACAGTCAATATCACTGATTATTATAAACTATTTTACTTGCATTGGACTATTTGTAACATAATCAGTTGACTTTTAGCCAACCATGTATAAGACGATTGGCGCAATAAGTTATAACCAGAAAGCCTACCCATGCAATTTTTTTTTAATTTCTACCACATACAGTGCCGTCCAAAACCACAAATCAAGACTGAAAACCAAGATTATTATGGAGACAGTTTGGTTCAATGCAAGATGTCTTGTGGATGACCAGATGTGATGTGTTGTGACGTCAACCTTCAGTATGTTAGAAAATTATAATCAGAATGCGTCAAACTCAACAGGGCTCTCCAAGCAGCAGTGATATCGCCACCTATAACCCGATTAATAGATATCTGTGGGAATACTAAAGAATACAGACGGTAGCCTCCAGGCTAGTTGATTGTTGAGCAAGCACGAGTTTAAAGAGTTACTCAAGATGGGGCTATTACAGAGTCAAAAAAAAGTGACGTCACTTTATTACGGAGTTAAAAGGTGACGTCACTTTCATTACGGCGTCAACAGACGTCACTTTCATTACGGAGTCACAAGGCAACGTCTCTTACATTACGGAGTCAAAGGTGACGTCGCTTTCATTGAGTCAAAAGGTGACGTCGCTTTCATTGAGTCAAAAGGTGATGCCACTTTCACTCAACAGACACTTTTGGAACATTCCGTTGAGGTTGCTCATGTTTGCTGCGTATTGAAGGTAAACTAGCTCCAACAAGTGGTGATAGTTTGGAGGTATTGAATTAGTGGTTCTGGCAGCCGATGCGTAAGTTTAATGATGAAACAAATTTAAAGAATTTGCAGCACTGGACGATTTCTCGTAGAAAAGCACGTAATTGGCCATGTCTTGGCTGAACAACAACAAAAATTAAACCAAGAAAGAAAAAGGTTTTTCAGTATGAAAATGTATACCAGGTTCAACCCTCTCAAATGTCAATACAGTGGCTGTTGCCGCTTGCTAATACATCTTAGAAAGCGCTTGCTTATTTACGCAATTTCTACTTGCTATGTACCAAATACGTCTTAAAATCAAGATGCCATATATACCAAATACTTCTTGCACGATCCTAGTTTTCCTACTTTGAGCATTGACAAAATCATACAACCACCCCCAATATTACTGATAATCTTTTCTGAAGCACTCGTAAATCTTGAGCATAATGCCACACAGTTTGTTTCTAAAATGCAGTCTCCGAGACATCACTGTTTAAGCACTGCTAGTCACTAAGGCTGCATCAATACAACTTTACTGATACGATACCTATGCCGAGCACGTTTAAAAATGTTGCCGATACCGGTACTATATAAATATCCAAAATTTAACACCCAATTTTTTATCAGTGGTGCAAGTTTTCTTTAAAAAAATAATTATTAAGAATTTCAGTGATTTCTTGAGTAAAATGCCACAAATTGTGTGCCATTATTGCTAAAAGTTCCAGAGTTGTCGATATTTCAACAAAAGAAGCCGATACCAAACCACAACTATCGGCAACGTATCTTATCCGGTATCGGTGAAGCAAAACTATTACCTTTTTGGAGAGTACAGCTAAATTCAAGCCTCCAACTGTTGATTTTCATTCGCCAAATGGGGATTGACATTTGGAGAGGGTTGACCAGGTTTTCACATCCACGTACGTCAAATTACATTCGCGCGACCGATTCTACTTATGCACTATTTTGAAACGGTAGGAAATTATCACATTAAGGGTTCACTTTGTTCAATTTTTTTTTATCAGCAATTTACCAAAAAATAAAAAGCCAAAGAATTGTTGTTTTTCCGAAAAGTATTGCGGAAATAGGGCGGATTTTTTTGCAAGAAAAGACAGTGCCTGCCTGCATGCCTGGTAGGCATGGTTGAGTTTCACTCCCTTCCTATGATCTTCATTAGGCCAACGATGTTATTTACACATTTATGCATATTTTCTGAAACTTGATACACTACAGCCCATCTTTCTTCCTTGTGGGTTGTGGTTGGTGGTGTCGTAAACGACCACCACCACCCACGACACACAAGGAAGAAAGCCAGAATGTAGTCCTCCAAGTAACAGAAAACATGTGTAAACAGCGTAATCGCGCAAATTATTTTTTGGCCTGGTGACGATCCTAGGAAGGGATTGAAAATTTGCCGACGCACAATTCCAAGTTGAGTGAGTTGAATGGAACTTTTATTCTTTTTCTAAACACTAAAACCTCAACGTAAAATGCCGATTTTTTATATCAATGATCTATCAGAATACTGTTACATCTCAGTCAATGAACAGTCGGGGACATGCTTCTAAACTTATTGTGAACTACTCTAACCTTAACATTTAAGAAACGTTTCTTCACCCCAAGACTTGCAGCCTTTGCATTCTCTCGTAGTATATCAGCTGTCTTGTTTAATCTCTGCCCGTGCACTGTCCACTTTATTCACCAAGCAGAAAGGTAAAGCTTCGCATTAGAATTTTTTATTAGCCAAAACTGGTCAGTGCAATGATTTAGTTAACTTGCCACTTTCGCGTTTTTAGTCGTCATGTTTTTAATCTCGTTCATTTGCAATTTCATTTGCATAATCAGTTCACATCGTTCACATTACACATTTTTTCCTTACAGTACAGTTCACGCTTTGCCAGAACAGTTAAGTTCTCTTTATTAAACTACTGAATTTTCGATGATACTCTACTGATCGTCTTCTTCAGGTGTTCAGTAGAGTATCATCGGAAATTTGCCAGTTTAATGAAGTGAACTGAACTGTTTTGGCAAAGCGTGAACTGTACTGTAAGTAATTTTGTTAAAATCCAAAGTAAAAATGGCCAGAATATTGATATTTACAACAGATTTTTTATTCTTAAATCCAGTTTCCATTTTGGACTTGTGTTGTGTGTAAAGTTCTAGTGATTAGACTTTCTGGCTATAAAAGCTATCCAAGTTTTGAACTAGCCTAGTAGTTAAGATCAAGTAAAACAAGCATATTTAGGTGCTGGAAATGAGTTTTTCCCTATCATAGTTTAGGGTGGAAGCAGTCGTACAAAGAGGAGAGAAAAAGTTCTCTTAAGACTAACAATCATAGACACAGGCATTCTGTAAAGTACCAGTACCTATGGCTAGCATTACCGCCAGTAAGCTCATTTTAGTTGCCAGCTGGCCATTGACGAGTGTAAAGCTCTAGAGAAAAGCAATTTGTTACAACCACGATTAGGGAAAAAAAGCTAAGGACGAACAGTAAACATGCGAGAGGTCCCCGAGAACCCAGGCACAGTAACAAAACAGAGCCTAGTGGATTGTGCACCAGAATAGGAAATGCAGAGCTCAAGATCGCCTTAGGTACCAACCTGATTTTTTTTATGGGAAAAATGCAGTTACATAACACGGATACAAAATTACTTGCACTTAAGAATGATACTGGTAATGTTGTTTTAAAGGGATTCACTGGTCTCAAAATGATCTCGCTTGTATACCTTACAGAATTGATATTTGGTACACACAAGGTACTACATTAGATCATAAATATATAATCCCCGTGCCCCCATGGCATTTGAGTGACAAGTTATGCAATACGAGTGGTTTGCTTTAAAGAGGAGGTTTGTTTTGTTGGAATCGGCATACTTTTTGCAGTCAAGCTTGGTATTTTCATTTTTCTGAATGCTACAAGATATCCTAATCAAAGAAACTAACGAATGCAATGCTTTAGTTTTTAATTGACAGCTTCTGAATAACTGGTGTACCATAAACGGAATACCAAGCTTTGCAGTTCAGTCTCGCACCTTTCTAAAAATTCCAATTCCAATTGCAAATCCATGCAGACTGCGAATCAAGAAATCACTCAAAAGTTGTTGAATTTTAGCTTTGCGCTACAGACAGCAATAAAAACAAAATAATTTTACATTGAAACAGTCGGAATTTCATAAAATTGACTTCTAGTATAGAAGCTGCAATATAGTCCTGTAGGAACATTTAGGTGCACAGGGTTTGACTTTTGCAACGAGTTATATGCATGCCTAGCTTTCATTTTTTATTGGTCACATGCTTCGGATCACGTCAGTTTAGCCGCCATTTTGAAAACAAAGACAGCTGTCATTATATCCTTAAAATTGCTTGCAAGTTGTAACTCTCAAAAATATCATCCTACAATGACGCAACTGACAGCCGTCGATTCCCATTTGAGTACCCTACATGATGCACATCTTTTGGTGGTAACAAAGTTATATAGCCGCCATTATGAAAACAAATATGGCTGCCATTTTCCTAAAAAGTATGAAAATCATGAATTAACCATCAGAAGTTAAGATAACTAACGGCAATAAGATATTTTTTAATGTTTAATTTGGTATTCATGTTAAATACTTAAATGACTCAGTCTAGCAGCCATATTGAAACCAAGATGGCTGCTAGCACGTAAGTAAAATAGCTTGTAACCTTTGAACGAATCATCCTAGAGTTGTGAAACTGGCAACAGTGATTTCCATTTTGAATGCCCAGCATGATGTGCATCACTGTGGTAATGAAGTTATAATGGCAGCCATTGTCTGCTGTTGTTACGAAATTTCAATTAATCGACGACCGTTATCATTTAGTTAGTTTGTGTTTTATTTCAGTTGTATGATAGCATAATAAAATATTCATACTGATTGTTTCTCTTATGTTTTATTTTGCACTGATCAGACAAACAGTGATTATTACACTGCATTAATGGTTAAAAGTCTCATTATTTAAAAATTTCTTTCCTATGGGAATTCCTGCATTCACCTCCACCTTCGTACTTATAGAATCGGAACAATGAATGACTAATTTCCGGCATGATAAACAGTCCTCTTGCACACTTTGCACATATTCATGATGATGGAAAATCCCCTGGAACACTTTTAACCTCCAACATCGGAGCCAAAAGCTCTTCTTGAATATGTTATCCATAATCCATTGGATCATGCGCAGACATATTATGCGGATGTTATACCACATATTTGCCTGTAGAAAAGCTCTTTGTAAATGCATCTGCATGCTCATAGAAGTTGTTGCTATGTAACTCACTATTTTATGACACTAGTAGCAAATGCTTCTGTCTCTAACAGCATCTCGTATGTTAAAGCCAACTTTGCGACCAGAGATATCTGTTTACCAGCTTATGAAGCTTGTCGCATAGCTGAATGGTTGATACCAACTTTACTAGTTGTGTCATCCTATAATAGCGCGTATTACAGGAAGGTTTTCTGTGATGTTAACTACTTGTATTGGTACAAATAGTCTCGACTCCTCAAAGCCACATGCCACCATAGTTCCTTTAGGCCTTTTGGTTGAGAATTGTTCTTAAAGAAGTATACTGCACACAAAAAAAATTGGTGCCTGCAACAACTACACGTTCTGACACACACTCAGTAACTGCACAGTTCACCTGCACAAAAATTCTTTCATGGGTGCAATGCAATGTAAAGATCTAACTTCCCATGGTACTCCATTGACAAGCTGGTACCCATTTTCTCCATCAGGCCCCAGTCCTCCCACAAATAAAAGCATGCCGGGGAATGATTCATTTCTTGCAGATAAATTCATAGAAAAATTGTTGTAGATTACGTTCATTTGCAGACAACTGCCACAGTAGATCCGACTTTTTAGGAAGTGTAGTTGTTTCGTCATTAATGGTTATGTCAACAGCGGCAAGGTCATAGCGTCTTGTGCATTCATAAGCTTTAATGCTGAAATCCTTGTACAAATCAAAGACAAAACGTAATCCTTCACTTGTACAGCAGAGAAGTGTTGTGAACTTAGCAACCAATCTACGTGCTTGGCTCTGTGGTGTACTTCCTACCATGCGTGCATGCAGCATGAAATCAATTATCACCACGGATTACAAATTGGTTGCAGGCAGTTCTCCTGGTGCTGGTTCTGGTCACACCTTTTCTAATTCTCTTATCAATTCGGTTTTATTTGGTTTTTTCAAAAACCCATCCCTGGAAAAGTAAAGTGATAGGGAAGTTAGCTAATACGTCAGCAGCCTGTCAAAATCGTTCGCTCTAACTAAATCAATGAGATGAAGTACTTTTCTTATCTCCATGCCAACATAACTGCATCATCCTTTTGTATGGTAAAGGTTGTTTTTTTTTTTTTGGTGTTCAGTCTTTTAATTGGGTCATGAATTGAAGTTGTCTTCTCAACCAAACGATCATTTAGAAAAGTTTCATTTACAAAAGTTTGATGCCATAATTATGCCATAACAGTTTAGAATATATGAAGCCTTTTAATCACGGAAGTGTGTGCCTGTAACGATGTTTTGAATCGGCTCGCATCCTTTAAAGGCCATTACACTTTCCAATGATATATAAAGGCATTACACTTTCCAATGATATATTCTATTAAAACATGATTAATATTTTCGTCCGTTTCTGTGAATCTGTTGTGAATTCATGGTATAAGGTGTACTGTATTCGTTATCATTATGAACTTCCCCATCTCTAGGCAAATATTCGAAAGCAACTGCTTTTCATGTTTGACAATATTCTTCCCTTAAGACGAGTTACTCTTATGATTCCTCCATGCCTCTCGGATTATTGTACAGTTGTTCGAATGGTAACACTACTAAATCTACGACTGTGAGAACCATGCTGCACCGAGAAATGCCCTTTTGTAAACTCATAACATTTCTTCAAGCAGCAAACAGTCAGCATAATAGACTGAACCCCAACGTATAATTGGTCGTATTATAAGTAAAGAACAGCTTGAGGACTCGACGAAAAGACTGTACATGCAAGTTCTAATTTCGTTCTCGGTCGGCATGTATCAAATCTCGCAGAGCTGGTAAAATTACTTTCAGGGAGGATTTCCAGTACATAAATAATTGTGATTGTTGACAGCAGGGACCGCAATATGCCCGGAATTCTGCAATAACATTTAAAATCGGAACTTTTCATCTAGCTGTCATGTTATGAACCAGTGTGTAATCTTTGGTAGAACAAGAATTCTACAGTTGTTTTTGTGGTTTCACCTAGTTCTATGCTGAAGAAGAAAGCACTATCCTTCATGAATTACTTTCACTGCAAACGTTGCATAGCCACTGCAAGAAGTGAGTCCGTGATGATTTTACTACATAAGAGCGGTAATATTCCATATGATAAACGAAATCCTTTAAATATTCTTGTGAAAGGGTAGTAACCACATTTGAGGCATCCAACAATTTATTTCTTCCATTTTCGGTACCGTATGTAATCAACATTACTTACGCACGGAGGAAAATACGCAATATTCCAGACAGGCAAGAATAATTTAACAATTCTTGGTGATTTTTCAATTGTCAATTTGCTGTGGATGGAATAACCTAGCCGACTATCATCTTCAGGCACGTAATAAAAACTCCAAACATATATATTGAATATTGCGTATTTTCCTACGTGCGCAAGTAATGTTGTCTGCTACGTTCCAGAGCATGAATCTAGACGTTTTTAAATCATATGTAACGATCTGTTGATTGGGATTTTCCATTTTAGTGGAGACCGCTTCAGTTTCATACCTTTCTTTTCTATTTTTTTTTCCGATTCGATGCAACAGCTAGCAGATAAAAAAAAAAACTACACACACCTTATCAAAACTACGCACAGTGATTGGACTACAACAATATACATTCCATGAAACAAAAATTAAATTAGATATTCAAAAATATTAAATAACTGTCAGCTACATTAATTAAATGTGGTTATACCACGACAATGGCAGCCATCTTTGTGTTTAAAATGGTTGCCATTATAAGTTCATTACGACAGAATGATGCGCATCACGTTGGGTTACTTGAACACGACATGATTGCTGTTAGTTTCACCACTCTAGGATGAATCGTTCAAGAGTTATAAGCAGTTTTACGTATGTGGTGGTGGCCATCTTGGTTTAAATATGGCGGCCAAGACCGAGTCATTAAGTATTTAATGTGGATATCAAGTTAAACGCTTAAAAATATCTTATTGCCGTTAGTTACCTTAACTTCTGATGGTAATAATTCAAGATTTTCACACCTTTTTAGGAAAATGGCAGCCATATTTGTTTTCAAAATGGCGGCCATATAACGTTGTTACCACAAAAAAGATGTGCATCATGTAGGGTACTCAAATGGGAATCAACTGCTGTCAGTTGCATCATTGAATAATGATATTTTTGAGAACTACAAGCAATTTTTAGGATATAATGACAGCCATCTTTGTTTTCAAAATGGCGGCTAAACTGACATGATTCGCAACATGTGACCAACAAAAAATGAAAGCTGGGCATGCATATAACTCGTTGCAAAATTCAAACCCCGTGGACCTAAATGTTTCTACGGGACTATATTGCAGCTCCTAGACTGACTGAAAAGATAAAGATGAGGGAATCGGCCAAAATAATTTTTTCTGCTTTTCTGTCGAAAATCGGTCTTTTTGACTAGTGAGCTCCCTTAAGGCACGCTCTTTAGTTTTAGACTTTTAGGTTTGTTTCGATGGATTGGGATTTTGCTGTTACTTTTTATGCTCTCAACTTTTTTTTGGAAAGAGAAAGAATTCTTATCTGTGCACGTGAATGCTTAAACCAGGATTCTGCTGTTGGGTTAACTTCAATGCAATAAAAACTATTGGGCTGTGTTCTGGAAAGAAATGCCATTGAGGATATTCACGGAAACGAGTTTTGCCTCCATGTTTGTTTGTTTTGGCATTATCTTCACAAGTGACCTACTAGTAGGCACTTTCAACAAGCGAACTACTTTTCCGCATTGGGATTTTCCCAAGGTCAAATATCCCACGAGCCATTTATTTTGTAGCTATCCAAGATCAATTGCGTCTGTTGTTATGCCTGTAGGAAAATATAATTGACCAATCCAAAAACAATTTTTTTAATATTTTATGTAGTTCTAGTGATGCAATGGACAGCACTAAAATGGTTCAACCACAAAACAGGATAAAGACAGAGATACTTTTATCAGAAAGGTACAAAAGTTGCAAGCATTCAGTGTTGTAGCTACTACGCATAATCCTACTAAAACAATACAGTGATACACATCATTAACCTAAGAGAGTTAAGAACTGTCGAGGCATGGAGACATGCTGAATGCACAACTACAAATACAATTCAATAATGACGTACTGTAACTGAACCCACAATAAACATTGATAAAGCAGTGTCAACACCCATAGCCATAGCACCAGAGTGAACGACTGAAATAAAATGTGAAGATGTTTACGAAGCCAGCCAAATACTGTTGTGTTTTTTTTTTGGGGGGGGGGGGGATCCAAAAAGTATGGGGGTTCCCATCTACCTGAAAAAACCGGAGACTTTTTTTTGACAGCCACCACGTCCACTATACGCCACCCACTATTTCCAATAACCAGGTTCTCAACCAAATCAACGCCATTAATTACCAGCGCATCCCAAGGCAACGCAGCAAAACTGTTTGTTTCCAATTTCGCATTGAAAAGGAAAAAATGAGCAACCGTTAACATGAACGCACTCCCTGAAGTATTTGTGAAGGATGAGAAAGTCGTCGTAAGAATGTTGATTGCCTAACCTCAGTTAAACTGGTCAAGATGACATTCCAGCATTAACTTTTTAAAAAGCTTTCCTCAATTTAGCCTATTTTATTTTGTTAAGTCCTTCCTCCCACTTCCACTCTATAAGTTTAGGGGCAAATCTAGAAGGTGTTTCTTTGGCATTTAAGCTATCTTTGGAAGTCTTTCAATCATGTTTCTACTTTTGTCATGTCATTCGGTAAGCAAAGCATTTTAACTAACAAAATAAGTTTGCCATTTGTGAGAACTTGTGGGTTCTTAATAATAACAGAAGCACGTCACTGGATTTGCGCAGCTTTTAAATACGTTATTTTCTTGAGGTGAAGTTAGTTGCTCGGCTTAAGTTGTACCAAACCAAAGCTACTCAGCTGATCTAGCTAGATTTTAAAGTGACCGTTATGAATCTGTATGGCAATTTTTTATAATGAACCAGTCAATACTATCTTACCATCAACAGACGTTAATGTTTTAATTTTAAAATTGTTATCACGAATTACTAAGGCTGTCAGAAACCGATACTGGTATCGAGACAGATAAATCGATACCAGCTCGGCGGGTTCATATTTCGTCAATACCATGGGCCGACACCTAGCACAAAACGACTGGAAACTTCAAACTCGCACAAATTATTGAGCACTTCAAAATTTTAGTCGATCTGACCACATTTTGCCAATGTTAAGTTTAACTGCATGGATTTTATGGTAGCGCACCGAAATTTAATCTTCATTGCTAATTTTTTAGACGTCATTGTCAAATCATTGAAGAGACTCAACCCCTTTGGTGTCGCTGTCCCCGACTGTGGGCACCACCTTCAAAAGATGATATTGATTCAACCCAGATCTATTCCAAGCTCATTATCGCACGCAATGCGAAATCTAGTTCCCGTTTGTTGCGGAACTTAGCGCTTCATAGGGTTACAAGTCTACGACTTTTTGAAATAAGTGGCCGAATTAAAAGTCAAGCAGCCAAAGAATCATCTATTTGGAATTTTTGTGACGTATAGGAAGACTGGAAAAGAAAGGCGAAACGCAACCTATGCGGTGGTAAGTTAAGAGGTGGAAGTTTATGGAAAAGTTTGCTCTGGGACACCCGACAACTCCATGGTACCGGTATCAGATTCGTACGAAACCTTACTTATATGACAATCTATTATGAGGATCAGGTTGTTTCACTATGTCTAGGATTGCTTCGTTATGTCCAGGATTGGCTAACTGAATGCTCGCTCGATAAAGTAGCAGTTTTACAGAAAATTGAGTCACAAGTACAGACTAAATCAAGGCCAGTAAAAGGATTCCCCGGGCTTGGTTCAAACTGGGTGCCGGGGCTTATTTTTTTGGCTAGAGGGGCTGTCGAGGAGCACGAGTGGCTGTTGTCGAATACATTTTCCGTGTTTCTACATGTATTTGATGGAATTTGTAGAGGTTTGCAAGAAACAAAACTAAATCTGAATATTCTACTCAAATATAATGTTAGTGCTATCAAAAGGTTCAACAACTAAGCTCCGTCTAACCCTTCAATCCAGTTCCTTTTGGATGCCGGTTTCAGAGAAAAAAGTGGAATAACAGCCTTCAAAATACTGGAGGCAGTGCATGAGCGTCGCGCACTTACCTTGTAAATATAGGAGGCCAAGTTAACGCCAATTTCGAATCTAATGGACTGTAAATAAGTGGTAGTGTTTGGAGTTTTTATTGCGTGCTTGAAGATGATAGTCGGCTAGGTTTTTTCTACCCACAGCAAATTGACTATCGAAAATTCGCCAAGAATTGTTTAATCGTTCTTGCCTGTCTGGAATATTGCGTATTTTCCTCCGTACTTAAGAGTAATGTCGTCTGCTACGTTCCAGAGTATGAATCTAGATGTTTTAAAACTAAGCTCAATGCAAGTTCCCCAGACCCGGTGCAAATTGTCCCGTTTTAATTGGGTTCTCTTGTAACCCCATGCCTGTCTACCTAAATGCAGCATGACTGATATGTCTGTTAAAGCAACTACAACCACTCATCTGCCAGCTGGCCACATGAAGTCACAAACCAGAACATGGCTTAGTGTTATCATAGACACTGGCTTCAGGCTGCGTGGGTCCTTTTTGGCAACTCCTGCCCACAAAATAATGTTTCGGTTTGTATCATCTACAAACTGTGAAACTACACCCTAGCATTAGGAAATCTTTAACACTAACTTACCTTGCAATTTTTCCACCAATATTTTCGTTTGAGTTTTCCAGCCTGTGTCTCAAACCGTGACGCTCCCTGCTGGAGGGCATCTGCAAAGATAAATTTGATTTGTGGTGGTAAAAAGGCCTGGATTTTGAAGCAGATTATTCAATAGTTAAAATGAGAATGCTTACCTGCACGATCGTCCAATTCTGATAATTTCTGATCTCTTTCTAAAACCTTTTCAACATTAACTTTCATAATGCCTACAACCTGCAAGAAAATAGGAGAATTGAAGCACCAAAACCAATGGGATAATACAACTAACATTTTGCTAAAAATACTGTAAATACATTTGAAAACCAAGATTCTGCAACATCTGAAGAGCCTTTGTAGGTCTAAGGCGCCATTATAACCTGTGATAGTTTCGAGAAAATTTTCGATACAAGCCCTACCTGCGAAATTGTTTGAGCTCCCGGCAATAAACAATAGATGCACGGATGGTTTCTTGCCTATGGATTAAGCAATACTGACATTGGCGTATATGGAAAATCTTCCATAACCTGGTAACGTGTTACCGGGACGGTTGAGAGACCAGAAGGACGTCAAGGAAGAAAATCACACATTAAAATGGGTGACAGCTGTATGAAGCTTGGACGCTTTCGGCAGGTTACCGGGACGCTTCAGGTTGGTTACCGGGATGCTTTAGGTTGGTTACCGGGACGCCATGGAACATTTTCCATACACGGACATTGGTATCAAACGTACAGATACAGAAACAGACACTGCATTATTAGCAACAACTTCAACCAGACGAGACAAAGATAAGCGGTTTGACGGCTTTTTAAAGCAGAACTCGGGCAGCAGCTTCCCAGTTAGGCCGCTAAATGACAATTAAATGATTTTCAGGAGTGGTACTACAAAAAGGAGGCGTTTATTTGAATTCGCAATTATTTATTAGGAAAAAATCCTGACATTTGACGCCCAATGCTCGTCATAGGTTTTCAAGATGCAGGTAATGGCATTTTTCTTTTACCAAACAAACATTACTAGCCAACATTTTTTATGGAGGACAGTAATTAAAATACTACGTTCAGCGACGTTTAGAGTAGCCTACAAATGTTGCACATTAGATAAGAGTTTCTTTAGATCCAAGCTTTTAGGTGTGACAAGCCTCTTTAAGATTTTTTTTGCCACAATCGCATGAATGATGCGCGGGCTGATACGATCGGAGGAACATTAAATTAAATTAAATTAAAAACAAATGCACTAATGACCCACACATGCTCACGAGAACCAATTAATTAACTTTGAGTAGCCTTAGGCTACAATGGTAGAATTAACTCTTCAACATTTTAAAAGTAATAATAAAAAAAACCAGCTTACGTTGGAACAAACATAGTCAACAGAATAAACAAACCATCAGCGATCGTACCAGCCCGCGCATCATTCATGTGATTGTGGGGAAAAAAATCTTAAAGAGGCTAGTCACACCTAAAAGCTTGGATCTAAAGAAATTCTTATCTAATGTGCAACATTTGTAGGCTACTGTGAACGTCGCTGAACGTAGCATTTTAATTACTATCCTCCATAAAAAATGTTGGTTAGTAATGCTTGTTTGGTAAAAGAAAAATGCCATTACCTGCATCTTGAATACTCCAAGACACAAAATCACGTTCAAATTGAGTGAACAGGGTCGCAGTAGGTTTGGGGAGAAACAAGAAGGAAATAAAATAATTTTATCTGGTATTTCGTAGCAAATAGCTTAATAGCTTATCGTGACATTTTTAATACCTGTTAGCATTTCTCTAAAGACTGAAGAAAAATCCCCAATAAAATATTAGTGCATAAAAAAAATTAGGTTTTTTTCCATAAACTAAAGCTACTCAACTGAGGGTCCCTACTGGGCTGCAACTATCTTTTTTTCAGGAGGGAAGGGGGGGGGGGGGGGAGAAGAGAGATACAATTTGAGCACATATAATCTAAAACCTTTTTTCTTATCTTTTGTGTGTGTTTGTTTTGGTCAATGAGGCACTTTCATAAGCGTATCAAAGTGCATTTGGTTGGGGGGAAGGGGGGGACGTACACACCAGACTCTGTAGACCAGAGTCTGGGGAAGCACTGTGAGCTTTCCCTGTGAGGTACGGGACAAATCACCAGAAGCTGTCGGATTTTAGGTTTCTAAGGCATTTCTTGGCTTCAAACAAAACGCTTTAGACATTTCTTAGGACTCAACAAAAGTGAAAACGAACGTCAGGGTTTGAAATAATCATGATTATTTCTAAATAATCAGATTTTAATAAGATTTTAGAGTGCCATAACAATTATGACATCGTTAAAAAAAATCCAACCACCATACTTCGATTGTTTGGTAAATGTGAAGTACAAAATACGTATCATGTTCACGAATTTTAGATAGGAAGATGTTTGAAGCAGCCTGATGAAGATAGGACAAATATTTTTAATATTTAGTCATCTGCCTAGCGAAAATTTGCGAACATTGATTCGTGTTGACTTTTTGAGTTTGAGCGTTGTATTTGCATGTGTACTTCACAAAATTATGACATAGTTTTAAGTTGGTATAGTTTGTTCCACATTACATTTGCAGGAAACTGACTGTATGACGCCACGTTTCCTTCCACTACGAGTGAAAAAACATGTGGATATCACACTTGTGGACTCTGCAAGGTTACTGTTAGTCTACGAGTGGGATATTTCCAAGTTTTTTTTTTTTTGCACTCTTAGCGGAAGGATACGTGGCGTCATACAGTAAGTTACTTGCAAACGTAATGTGGAACACTCTATAGCACTTGAACAATTGCTTGCTTGCTTGCTAGTTGCTACTACCAAAATGGCAACATGTCTATTAAATATTAAAAGTTCAAAATGTGATTACAAACTGTAAATGGCATACATGATGTGGCACACTGGCATATCCCACACACATGCTGATTAAGGAACAGAATTTTATGTCCATTGCAGTTGCTAATTGCTAGTTGTCTACCAGAAGCACGGAAGTTGCAAGTGCCTTAGTCGGCCCTCTTCCTTGGGTTTAATACTTGGTTTTTTTTTATTGCTTCAGGTCGGTTGCGTATTTTTATATGGACATACGTTCCATTCTTGTAGAAGATACTGCCGTATTTGTAATTGCCTTGCCACATTTAAGGTGGCCGTGTCAACTTGGTGTTCAAACAATTGCTACCAGGCCTGTGGTGATCCCTTGTCAACTACATCTAGGGATGGGGGGTGATAATGAAATTTCCAATACGCGATTATTGCAGCACCTTGATATGCGATTATTGCCATATTTTTCAACATGTAGGCCAAGCTGTCTTTATTTGACAACAATCAATCACTTTGTGCCATTAGTCCTGATAAAATTAGCAGTAAGCAGTAATTTTTCGTATCCATTTAAAGGCCATGATTGTTTAAAAATGTAAATTAAATGGTTTATTAGATAGAACTTCAGAACGGTTGCAGCTAGAGACTTGCGGTTTGCATTATTGGAAAGCTAGAGAAAAAATGATTAAAATGGTGTATTTGAACGTCAAAATTGGTCAATATTTAGCGAAATTATGTGCAACATTGCGCTCCGACGTGAACCTGACAAAATAATCTGGAAGTGCGATGATCGCGAAACACGAAAATCACTGCGATAACACTATCGCGTGTGGTGTATATCGCGATAATATCGAAATATCGCATTATCGTCCATCCTTAACTACATCCTAATCAAACGTACTGTAGTCTGAAAAAGGAGAGGCTTTGCCTCCTCATATTGAATGAGCGTAGGTAAGATTTCTTTTAAAAGCTGTTTTTGCCTAACACCTTGCTTTTGACACGTTAGATCACTGAAAGTGAATTATCTCAGTGTTTGGGATTCATCAAGTCTCCCAACCTACTTAGCCTACTTGTGGGGCATTTATTATGCTGGTAAATGAATAATCGGATTTATCCATTTGTATGGGGGGGGGGGGGATTGTTAAAAGTTCTGTTGTACCGTATTTCCCCGAATACGAGTAGCATTTTGGGGCTTGCATATTTCAAAGAAATACATGACTGCGATTATAAAACGGGTGACTTTAGTAAGGCTTTCCTAAGGCTTGGTATTACGTTTATTAGTTTGTACACCAGTAAATTAACCTGGTACTGGAGTTCAAATCCCAAAATTGTAATAACCTCTATAATTTTGGACTGCTTACTGAGGCTAATTTCAAAACGTATGTACTTAAACGTATGCAGATAAAATTTGACAAGAGTTATGGATTTGTACGCAAGTATAACAATCATGATGCTGCTGTTGTAATGGTACAGCCTTGTACAGTTTTGTATTCGGGGAAATACTTGTATATCAAGTTGTGTCACCCTGCTCCTTGATTATAATCAGGTGAATTTTAATCAAGCGATTACAATCATGATGATTATGACCACTTGATTATAATCTTAACAACTCTGATGAACAGTAGGGAAGATATATAATGAAAAAAAAAAACTTTCCCATACCCTAAATTAGCTATTGGAGGCTTTAGAACAATACGGAACCCTGGTCGATACACAAAAGATCATTTAATAGCAATAGTATCATACACAAACGAATTCGTACCATTCTTTATCTCTAGTACAAAATGACAACATAATTTTTCTGATTGAGCTTTACAATTTAATGCTGCTAACAGCTTGCACCTTTTAATCAATAGGTGGATATGACTGCATGACTAATAGAAACCTGCAGCTGGTAGGGAGTTGTCCTGCTAAATCGAATCTATGTCCCTTTGAAGGTTGATATAATAAATTGTCTCGTACTTTGAGGAGTTCCTCCTTGGTAGTCTAAGTAAACAAACGTAGATTACACAACTATCAAAGAGTTTTCCGTACTGAGATGAAGAATTAGTCAAGAATGTGTCTTTTATTCGTAAGCTAAGTAGTATTTAGCTTGTTCATGAAATAGAAAAAAATTCCAAAATACTAACACAAAAGTATAGAAAAACAAAAAAGCTAAGCATGGTTATTTTAAGTCATAAATAATGCGGAATACTTGAATAGCATTAATTCATTCGATATTTGGACTTAAAATATTTAACATCTAGCATTTCAGTTAGATCTAGCTATCTTGCATATATTCTTCTAAATTTAAGGAAAATTATATTATTTAGGCCAAAATTTAAAAAAATTCACTAAAAAAATTGTACATATTACTGCAATCGTATAAAATAATTAATAAGGCAAGTAAAACTTCTTTGATATGATGATTATCCAAGTACCGCATTGAATCAGACTCAAATGTTTCAAAACTTAAATCCTTTTGGCCCTCATAACTACTTTCAGTTTTGTATGTAGGAGTTGAACTAATACAAAAAAGGCATTTGAATATTAGCAATAAAAATATTTGAATGTTTGTTCAAGCCCGTCCCTTCCCCACCCCCTCCCAAATAAAATCAGATTTTCATTAATACCAGCGTAAACTTTAGTACAATAGACACAAACAACCCAAAAAGATCGCGCAGTCATGCAGGCAATCCAAAACGCATACCATACCTTTATAGAGTTGTTGGGAAGGGAAGGGGGAAAACAAAATAAAAATTGTAGGGACTGGGCCCCAAGAAGCCTACAGGAAAACAAGGTAAAATTCAAAAAACAAAAAAGCACATACACGTCAGCAAATTTCACCTAACATTTTTAATTGTGAATATTTGAAATATGATTTGTCTGGCCCTTAAGTTATTTATTTTTATTACCAGACAGCACACAATCTTTTACATTAGATAGAACAGAAATTAACCTGGTTTAGGGATGTTAATATTTAGTAATTACTTTGTAAGAGTTAGAGAAAATTTTGGAATTTTTTTTTAGACCAGTTGAAAACTTTCAATGAAACTTATTTGAAATATTACACTTGAAACTTTTCACTGTTAAAAGCTGATATAGTGCGTTACTTCAGTTGCAACTCCTACACCGTAGATACTTCCACACCTTTCCCTGAATTTGATCTATACTGCAGATTTTATTTTAATAACCTAGGTACTTATACATACTTTTAGAAACTGGCAAAGCCTTGGTACTCTTTATAACACAAGGCAGCCCTCCAGCTGGATGTACTATTGACATCACATTGAATCAACAAAAGAAAGGTAAGTTACAACAAAGAACATTGTTAAACCAATCTTGGGTTTTGCCTAAATGAGTCTTAAAATTTCCTTCGTATTCTATTACAATCCTATGTAGTTTTAGGCTGAAAAACTAGCTAGGTAGCGTGTACCTAGTCGCAACCGATCGTCTGTACACTTCCGCCACTTTCGGGCCACTTCCACTTCACAAGTTTTGGACGCTGAATCTAAAGGTGAAAACAGTTTGTTTCTATTTGGTATCGTTCCGAAGTTGAAAAAGACAATGGACAGACAAAATATTTGCTATAATTTTCCCAATTTCACAGTACAGAAGACTAACAGCAAATGTCCTCCTTTGTCCGATTAGCTCGGACACTCAATGTTCTACTGTTCAAACACCCTTTTTAGCCAAGAATACATCATGTTCTATTCTTACCTCATCGACTTGTGCTTGTGATTGCTGTAACCTCTTGTTAGCTGGATGTTGCCGAGGGCCACCAAACCCTTCTCCCGCATCTCCACTATGGTCGTAACCTTCAGACCTGAAAATGTTTTATTCCACAAATTAAAAAAAAATTGTTACAAATAAATAAATAATTACAACTTCAATATTACTTCAATAAACAAGAATACTTTTTGACTTTATGTTGATGATGCTGGAATTCTGTTCCTGTGGTGCATTACAACGTTTCCTAACCGGTGGGTGAGGTGCACCTTCCTTTGGATGGGAGGCGTGGAGCAACCACGGGTGGGGGGGGGGGGGGGCACGAGCTGCTGCCAGAGTCGCACTATAAAAATCAGTGGTGAACGTTTCTTTTGTTAACTGTGCATCGCAAAGTTCTCTCCAATTACAGACTTAGACCTTCTGTCGACCGTTTTATAAAATTACATTACATGATAAGATTTTCAAGTCTTACCAGAATCATTCATTTAAAAATAAATTACAGCGCGGAAGGGGGGGGGGGGAGACACATTGCGTGTTAGTCCCAATAGATAGAAATACTATAGAAAAGGTTCAAACCACTGGCCTAGTACATTTCATTTTAAGCTTTACAGTAACAATTAATTATATAAGGTGAACAAAGGCGACGAGTCTGAAAGCATATACTAGTTTCATCAAAGTCTCTAGGCAAGTTGCATTAATTAACTAACATCGAAAACTGTTTTGATCTGTGCCCAAATTCACAAATTTCTTAATAGATGAAACCCGTTCAACCCTCCCCACTGTTGACACTTATTTGGAGAATAAAAATCAAATGCTAGCAACTTGAATTTAGCCCCACTCGTCAAAACGGCAACTAGCAATGATGTTCAAAAACTCAAATAGGGATTTGTCAGGAACCATTTAGGCTTGTTAACAGCGGTTTGTGGTGTTATGCTCAGATTTGTAAGAGCATACAGCAGCTTTTTCTGCCATGCTACAGGGGCTAAAGAAAAATTGCAAATCTCTGTAAATTTGTAAAGCAGAAAAACTATGCACCGTGCAGGTTGTATTTGCTGAGCCTATGGGGCGAGTGTTTTCAAAGGTCGATGGAGAAAGTGGTAAATACTACTGGTTCGAGAGATGGTTGAATGCGCTGAAAAAGTCCCCACCCATAGAAGAATCAGTGAGACGTGTGATGATGTGTTGGATAATGGAAGGCCGCAGAGGACAAATTTTTTCACAAATTTTCGTCGTAACGCAATTATTTTTGACGAAATTTGACATTTTAATACACCAGCACTGAGGAAAATAGTGGAAACAGTCTTAACGATATGACAAAACAGATTTGTTGTAAAGTTTATCCTGACACAAAATGATGCTGCAAACATTGGAATTAATAAACAAAAACGGAACGTTAAATGTTTAGAGTAAGGATCTAAAAGTCAAAACCTAGAAGGAACACGGACAAGCTTTGACAGTTAGGGTCTAGGTGTAAAATTTTGTCAGTAA
>JAHWFP010196984.1:94506-112190 GCA_023313725.1 Lithobius niger
TGAAAAATGAGGAGCTATCGCTCAGTCTTACGGTGAATTCCCAACCTTCCTCCTTCATTTGGTTAAAGTAGTCTGGCTTTAAGGCTGAAAGGTAATGAGTTTTTGAGCGTTAAGCTGGCTAAGCTATAGATGGTGCCAACAACAGAGTTTGTAAAAACATCAAAAGGGTTATCTCGAGCCTAACATAGGCTTTTGTTTTAGTTCACGGGTGTTTAAAGGTACAGTACTAGTAGCAGGGGTCGAAATATTCGGATGCATAGGGGCAAATTGCACTCCAAAATCACACTTTGCACTCCAGAAGCAATTCTTGGAGTGCAAAATTGCACACCAAAGTTGAATTTTCCATAACTTTTGAACCGCACAAGCTACAGACTTGCGGTTTGCAGCACTTTAAACAGCTCAGAATTACATTTCCTGTGGCACAATTCTTTTCAAAGAAGTTAAACTCCATTTTTTCCTACTTTTGATAAACTATGTGTATAGGTTTTTTAGTTGAATAGCGAAATTAAGTCAGTTTTAAGAAAAATGCAGAAAAATAGTACATATTATTGAGATGCTGTATGTTAGAATTTTTGATGGCTATAAAATAGGAGCCCACAGTGTTGGTTTACATTTTGGTTTTGCACTCCAAAGACTTTTTTTGCACCCCAGTAACAGATTTGGGGTGCAAATTTGCACCCGAATCAAAATTTGGAAATTCGACCCCTGGTACTTACTAGTGGTTGTTCGGCTTAGTTAAGATACGTGCGGCTGCCTTAAACTATCGCGGGTCAAAATTTTTTATCTGAATCTTGGTCCACCTACTAAAAAATCATATTTCGCCAAAGTTTGACTGTTTTTGACATTCCAGTATACCATTTTCACCTGCTCGAAATGAGCTTTCCAATGGTGCAAATTACAAACCTCTAGCTCAAACCATTAAGAAGTTATTTGGCAAAAACTAAAATATTTTTAATACTAGTAAAAACACCGTTATTCATCTTGCTGTGAAACACTACAACGATTGAAAAATGTCACACGAGACTCACAAAAATGTACACTTTCACAACGAAGATAGTCTACTAACTGCAAATTTTCAACTACTAGCTATAGTCGTCATCAGGCACCTTAAATGTAAGTTTGAACTCTGTTTACATTTCATTTTTCAGTCCAATACACAGTTCGAATTCGAAACTGCCCTGTTACTTACCGTACCTTACAAACTTACCTTTTAAGACTGAATATAGCAGACAGCGGCAGTTTCGAATTCGAACCGTGTATTGGACTGAAAAACGGAAGTTAAACAGAGTTCGAACTTACCTTTAAGGTGCCTGATAACGACTACAGTTAGTAGTTGAAAATTTGCAGTTAGTAGACTATCTTCGTTGTGAAAGTGTGCGTTTTTTTGAGTCTCGTTGCGACATTTTTCAATTTTTAATACTAGACGACGTAAATAACATATTAGCCCTAGAATATTACACTTTTTTAGGCTGACTGCATAGCCTAATCTTTCGGCTTTGAGTTAGGTAAATGTCAAAGAAATGTGGTCAGTTAAAGAAAATAAAAAATAAAATGCCTCGTTGCCTGGTGCTTCATTATGCCCGTAAACCAAACCATTTTTTTTTTTTGCATGGCTAACATAATAATGCCATGCACCACTGTTTTTCAAAAACCTTTCCTTACAGTTAACAAACAGCTCGAAAATAATTAATAATTTATTACAAAACATTAACCAACAGGTTAACTGATGCTTGCGCTTAGGATCTAGCCACAGGTTGGATGATTTTTAAATTTAATACAGGCCCAGAAGCAGAACTTTTTGCCGCTGTTTGCAACACCAATAATTATAGGCTAGGAAAAAAATTGTCTCAGCTATCTGTTTTTATCATATGGTGGCCCACATGTTTACGAGTTTTTATTGAATAACTTTTCTGTGATTTACGCTAGTGTACTGGCTACTTCACCAATGGAAAGGTCTCGTCAAGACAATTAAAATGGTGTATTGGAAAGTCATAATTGGTCAAAAAATTGATGAAATGGCAGAAATTTGGCAAAAACTTTAGGGATGCACCAAATATTCGGTATTCGGCCGAATAGTGATATTCGGTATTTGGCCGAATAGTGATATTGGGTATTCGGCCGAGTATGATCAATTTGGCCGAATAGTGATATTCGGTTTTTGGCCGAATAGTGTTAGATTTGTTGGTATTCAGCCGAACATTTTTTGTATATATTTGTGCAATTGTGTTAACGCAAGAACGTTTAGCTAAGCATTTAGTTTTTGGTTTGTGAGGAATTGTCTTCTGACATTTCTAAAAGAAGGAAAAATGATCAAATATGTTTAAATTACAAGTATTGGGTTAAGTATTCGGCCGAATAATTCGATATTCAGCCATTATTCGGCACAGAGCCAAATAATTCAGTATTCGGGAGTTTAACTATTCGGTTGTATATTCGGTATTCGGCAAGTTGAGTATTCGAATATATATTCGGTAAGTCAAGTATTCTGTTGTATATTCGGTAAATTTTGTATTCGGTGCATCCCTAAAAAACTTGTCCGCAGTGGCATTCTACTGTCTGCGACACATCGTTGTGCGTTGCGCTGGTTCAGCTATGGGGAACAAAGGTACGAAAAAAAATAGGTGAATAACCCACTAGCCTAGTTGGTTTTATTGTGGTATTTTTCAACTTCGGTAGGTTAGTTAGAGCCGAATGAAATTGGTGTTATTTTTTTTTTGGGGGGGGGGGGGTTGGGTTTATTCTGGGCAATCCCTTCCCTAGCCATGAACGAGACAGGCATGACTGCCAACATCACATTTGTATTTTCATTATGAATTCTGATGTTTTCATCTGCAAATGATTACTGCATGCGTTATCATCGATGTCTGAAAACACGGTGAGGTAACTGATAAACCGAAAATCGTGGGCTGGTGATAATGCCTTCCCCTTTAATCATCTGCTCATGCCTCTAGGTCATGTTATTGACTGAATACCTAACAACAAGCTTTATCAGTGTTGCCACTTCGAAAGATTGCACCAAACAGCCGACTGTTACACTAAACAGAGGGCATGAAAGCTTTAACAAACTGGTTCTCAGGAAAAAGGCTCAATGTCAACTACAAGGGAGGAGACTAGAGAGGGGATGACTAACTAAACGTTTAACTACAAGTTTTTTCTTGTAATAATAAATAATAATAAAAACTTTACGCCGCAAATACGAGGACGGAAGAGAATAGGAACTGATATCCAGTTATGTTTGGTCCATTTAAAAAATAAAACTATTTTAAAACCAAAGACAGATCGATCACCAGACACACAGGATGTCGTTTCAGTAAAAACAACTAGCCTACTTGAATCTGAAAAGACACATACTCGGAGTCTGGCCAAGTTTTAAAATGTAGTCAGCATGGCTTGGTCTTTATTTAGGCCTGTGTGTGAAATCCTACCGATGCAAAACACACTTCAGGCAATACGTAAGTAAATAAAAAAAAAATCACACAGCAAAAGGCTAACAAAGCAATTAGTCTGCATTAAAGACTGGAGCTGAGACGATAACAAGAAAACACTAGGCTAATTGGAGAAAAAGTAAACTGCCCCGACTGGGACTCGAACCCAGGACTTCCCACATACTAAGCCGGGCACTCTAAGCATTGCGCTACTGTCGAGGAACCTGGTGTGGTTTCCAAAGTTGAAGCTCCCGGGGAAGGAGGGAAGGAATCTGGAATTCACGAAAAGGGTATTTGGCAGACAGGGCTTGAAATGGTTCGTGGCACCAATGGCACTTGCCACGAGATTGCTTGCAACTGCCGCGACCATCAGTAGGTCTCATGGAACACTTAGCCTCGGGGTTGAAATTGGGTAGCGTCTGTAGCATGCTGAAAAATAAGATTCACCAATAATTTTTTCAAGGCCTAATCAAAAGTTACTTTCTGCTCATTATGTTTTATAGCAATCCGAGTTAGGAAAGGATTTAACGCAGCCTTAATGGCACAGTTAAAAAAAAAAAGCCGTTCACTTCAGCCTCGTATGTCATCTTGGCAACACCTCCTTCCTCTATAATTCAAGGTCAATTACTGCTGGCATTTAGAACTAGGCCTATTAGAACTTTAGGAATAATCCAGTATCGTGCATGCAAAATCTACCGTATCCTGGTATCTAAGATACCTGACAAAATCACCGTCATCAAACAAATCACGTAATTTGTTGTACACTTTCACCTAAAAACACGTTTGCATCAGCTAATTTTACATTCTGGATACCCGACACTTTGGTACATTTTGCATGTCCAGTTTCTAGCCTAATCATTTCAGTTTTGCTTGAATCGACGTATATAATTCTGTCCCACACCCTCTTCCAGGAAGGTTTTTTTTTTAACTGCCACAAGCTAGAAAATGTTTGCCGCTAGGTAAAGATTGCTCATAGTAAAGCTTGCCACAAGAATGAAATAGGCCTGGTGGCCGACCACATGCTGGTATTTATCACGTGTAGAATCAAACTGTGCGCGAGGCGTGGCAACGCTCGAGGTTATCATGGCAGGTTCAGTTTGGCTCGGCCAGAACATGCATTTGAATTCTAACGTGTGAAATCGTTAGGCTACCTAGATTGAGTTATACATTTTTATTTTTACACATTTTAGTAAGCAAAAGAAGCATTTTTTTCCCACGCTCAGTTCATAGTAATACAAAAATAAATTAACCAAACTTGGACGTTAGGCCTCGGCCTACGTAGGCTAGAATAGCCTGAGATGAGAAAGTTAACAGAGGGCTAACGATCGCCTATGTGACGTTAGCGGCACCCTGAAATACTATAGTTGCAGCCACTAAATAGGACCTACAGGAAAGCCGCATATAACCAATGACAGACAATGTATGCTATTTAGACAGAAAATAACAAGGGAAACAAATTTACTAAAAACACCTCCTTAAAATAGGATCGAATAGCGATCATGCATTCTTGCGCGTTAGTAGATACAACGGACATCAGCTGGCAGGCAGCAGCACCACTATGCGTACGATACGACCAGTTAGAAATGAATACACTAGCTGTTCTCAGCATAACAAACGCCGGGCAAGTAGGAAGCCATGTATTTATGCTGCCTCGTTTATTGGGGCCCAGAGTTTGATAGCCAAGAGTTTTCTATCAAAAAATATGTAGCGTAATATTTTGTTTGTTACTGATTACCCTTCAACTGCCGACCGCTTGCTCTTTTTCATTGTTACCGTGTAAAGTATGAACATACTCGCCCTACTCCTTGCTACCTTGCACTAGTGTTGGGCGGTACCAGAAATTTTTCAGACGGTGCCGGTACCAAGCTTAGTACCCTGGTACTAGGTTTTCTCCGGTACTTACGAATGAGGCAGTATCTGGTATTATAGTGCTGTAGTGCCAATTCTCGATTTTAAAAATAACCAATTCTCGATTTTAAAAATAACAAAAAGTTTTATTGAAAAATGTGTTTTGTTATAGTTTTTATGGAAAAAATTTCCATAATTTCCCCCCCCCCCCCCCGATTTAAGTGTAACGCCATATTTCATTAACTGAGCAAAAAGCGGCTTCGCCGTTTAGAAAAAAACTTTAGAGCTCGTATTCCAATCTCACAGCCGTGAAGGTACACGAATACAAACGGATTCGAGTTCACTTGAAAGCAACGAACTATAATTTGAACTCCAATTCGCAAAACATAAACCCACAACACACACAAAATAGATGTCATAAACAGCAAAACGCTACAAAATTGAAAGATAAAAATGCATACCCCAAATTAACATGTAATTACTCAAACGCACTAGAAATAACCACCTGAAACGACCTTCAAACACAAACACAGGCAAAAAAACTACCTTAACTAGGAGTCTGCTTGCTTCACAAATTATAAATGCACTCAAAACACACATATACTCACTCACAAGAAACAGACTTAATATATGAAACAACAAACACAGACAAATATATAAAAAAAAGTCTGCAGGCCCTATAATACACAAATTATGCGTGCACACTCAAACACCGAAACATTTAAACTTTTAAAACTGGGCTTTCTTTCTGACAGAACCATTGATCAAAAACAGTCCTTGTTTGTATTGGCAGTTCAAATTATAGTTCGTTGCGTTCGAGTGAACTCAAATCCGTTTTTATTCGTTTAGCCTACCTTCACGGCTGCAAGTATGGGGATACGAGGTATAATGGTTTTTTTTTGAACGGCGACGCCAATTTTTGCTCAGTTAATTTGTGGGCTTTTTTCGCTTCCATTTCATTGTAATTGTTACGGTCTGGTCTATCATGTGTACACTATCCATCGATTTTTGTTTTCAAAAAAATGGAACATTAGAAATGCATACTTATGTTCAGGTACGCCGAAGGTTTGTCCCATGATTATTATTTAATAGCAACACATTAGCGTGTTTCTGGATTTAGCATGCGTCATCTCGATGAGTAGTTGATTCTGGATTGTTGCAGCATCCAACCTTCACGAATGTGAATGGTGTGGGACTCGCCATTTAGCCGGTAGACATTAAAATGCGCTCGCCATTGTCCATTATCTCATCGCCATGTAGAAACAATTTTAGCAGTTGTGCTACTACTTAATGCTTAAATATTGTTTGCATTAATCTAACTCTTCAATCAGTAAAGTGGCTAGCTACATTGTGGTACACTTGGTTGGAGAGCCCTTGTAATTCTGCACGCAACGCCGGAAACCGCTGTTTCTAGCTAATACGGTTCCCGAGATATGACAATTTAAGCATCATGGTTTGTTAATCCGTCGCCATTTTGGCGAGTAGCTCTAAAAACCAAGTTGCCAACTGCTGAATTTTCCTCGCCATTTGGCGAGTGGCGACCGACATTGGTGAAGGTCGGAAGTATCACGGCAAACAATCGCGGAACGGGGTTCCCGAAGCCCGTATTGAGAAAGTAAATAAGTCATTGTCGGCCACCAAATTTTGAGGCCGTAAGCCTAATTTAAGAATTCACACCCTACGGTTTAAAACTTGAAGATGTAAGGAATAATCAAGACCATTTAATTTTGGTTCTGCATAACTAGCTAGCTAACTCAAACAACGACAATGTTTTCATTTATTGGGGCCTCGGTTCTTGGCCACGCGCCCACTCTACTAATGTTACTTTCCAGCACCCACCATAATTGTTGCATCTTGTTGAATGAGCTATAATCCGATATTGTGCGCCTCGCCTCTTTTAACCCATTTGTTACATGTTGCAGCATTGTAACATTTTGACATTGTTAGCCCGGCCTCCCCAGCCTCCTCCTGTCCAATTTTCTGAAATTCTCTTGCGCAAAAGAACTCGTAATATAAAAGAAAATCATCTACTAAAATTTGCCATTAAACGTGCTATCTGAAGTAGAAATGCAAATATAAACAAACGCTGGTTGTAACATCAAATTTATGCATTGTTTATTGTCCAATTTTAACATTGTTGATATAACTTATTGTTGCACTGCTTTGCACTGCTGGTTGACCGACTGGGAATCCGGGTGCTGCAGATGTAGGGCCTTAGGGCTTCGGGCAGATGATCAGAGTCGTTAACGCTCGTTAAACCCTTTGATATAGGCGAAAATTAACTTTTGATGTACAGGCCAGTGGCCAGCAGATGACAAAAGTTTAGTCGCCACAGTAAAATTTTAGTCGACAGAAAGGGGGGCCCTCCACTCCTTCCTAGTCACAAAACAAAAATTGCCACATTTTTTGGGGGCTAGGCCTACTTTTTAAATTGATTATACCTCAGCTGCAGTGAAACAAACTGGGCATCAGTACTTAGTTTTGTGTTTGTTGGTAGCAATTTTTAATTTCATTCAGACGCTTGGAAATTTGAAGGCCTTAAGGATTACATCAAACAGAATTAAATAATTTTAGCAGAATTTTTGTTATCAAAAGTGGGAAGTTCTTAAATGCAGTCATGCTTGTCATGACAAGTGGCCAAAGTGGCCGCTGGTGCCAAATTTTTAGTAGCCAAATGACAGCATTTAATCGCCAGCTGGCTAGTGGCCGGTGCTAATTTTCCCCTATAACCTTTGAGCCCTACAACAAAAGGACTAAATAATCTACTGTTATGATTTTAGCATCTTTTTTCATATTAAAACAATACCGGTATTTTAACAATAAATGGTATTTGATACCGTTGCATTTTTGGTACCGCGGTACACCGTTAGAACCGGTTTACCACCCAACACTACCGTGCACAGAATGTTGCCCGTCTCATCGCATTAATTTTTTCCTGCATTTGCATTGGTTGGTTTCCACAAGCGGCGAAAGCCAAATATACAAACAAAGGGGTGGGTTCGGTCCAAACTGCGTGAAGTTAATAATTTTTGCTGCCAAGATGCCTAAAATAATGGCCAGTTGATCCTACATTGCACATTGACCCTCGGGGATACAAAACTTTGGTGTTTGGCGTTCTCGGTTGACGTCGTCCCAAACCACACACACTCACCACTGCCCGAATGTAGACTTCGATGCCGATAGCTTTAGCACCGAAGTGCTTTTAACAAATTTGCTACAGGAATAGAGCCTGTAATTACACTTGTGTTGACATAACGTTAACACATTTAAACAAGACTTGCTTTTGAAGCTGCCTGGTAGGCTGCCTTGGCTGGCTCCTTCCTGACTTGATGTTGGTGTGGATTGGTGTCGTCGCAAGATTTCACCAAGGGTCACGTGGCATTCAGTTACTTCGTCATCATTGGCTGCCACAAACAATGCTTTCTCCTCCTGCCGACCTTCACTTACAATTCGGCGCAAATGAAATGCACCGTATATAGGCTACAGATACTCTGGACTGGCTCAAAACACTACACGAAACGTGTTAGCTTGACCACTTTGTTTTGCTACTCTGTTGTTGTTTGTAATTGATGCGTTGTTATAAGCAGCTACTAAGCAGTTGTCTTAGCCCAGATTTTGCTACACAGGGTACGAGATAAACCAAAAAAAAGAAACGCCAAACTGAAAAAAAAACCCATAAATCAGTTATTGATATACACCACATTCGTCTGTGCAGATCCAGCATATTAGGCACGTTGTCCGGATTTTCAGTTGCACTAATACTGGAACAGTTCAGTATTTGTCAGGGTTGCGAAAAACTCAGCTTTTTAAATCCCGCCAGGGTAGGTTTTTTTCGGGCTTCTCCTGGTCTTATGAAGTTTTGCTATTAATTTAACTTTTTTTATGTTTGTTGCATTTTTTAAATGTTTTATGCACCCAGCGCTGTTTCAACTCTGCTTATAAGTAGCACTTCGAGCCGAACGCCCTTTTGGGATTAGGTTAGTCAATGACTTGGCAGTTCTTTAAGAAATGTATTAAATTATTAAAGGTACATTTAATAAAGGTACATGCATCCACGTTGGCTTTCCTGTGCAACTCAGTTGTGCAACATTAGTTCAAAAGTATGTAAATGTTGCCAACACATTCATTTTCTTGTTTTTCTTTCGTGCGAGATGATTTTGCGACATTAACTCTAACCTGTGTAAATGTTGCAAATGCTAGTCTCAACGGGTCGCACGACATACCAGAAGGATTTATGTCCCTTTAAACATTCCTTCATTCATTCCACTCCACTAAGTCTAAGTAAACGACATCCCCCCTCTAAACTAAGTATCTGGGTCAGTCGAAGGTCAACTGTTGAATTGTTGATGTACGAACTCCATTTTTCAATTCTTAACCCCAAAAAGTGAGAAAAAAAACCACTTACTGGGTTTAAAACCGGTTTTTTTTCACGTGGGTATTATTGGACTTAACCACCACCCCGATTTTCGCAGTATTTATACCGGGGGGGGGGGGGGGGCCCCCAAGGGAGCCGGTATTAATACATTTGTGACTTAAAACATTATTTTGAAATCACTACCTAATGGGATGAACAAAATAAAAACGGATAAATTTGCGGATTAATTTCACAACTGGATAAAGAATTTCCCCGAATGTCCCATTCTTTTGGAAACGACGGAGGCTGGAGGTTCAAAAGTTTTGTGACGTTATTTTCTAACATTTGAATGAGATTGCAAAGGTTGCGCAAGTTGTTACTTGGGTTTAAAAAAAAAAAGGGGGGGGGGGGGGCAATATTCGCGTGACGTCATTTTGTACCCCTCCCATGGGCAGTAGCCAAAGTGAGGTGGACTGTCCCTTTAATAAGACGTAAACGTTTACTGACACAAATAAAGGCGTTAACCTAGTGTGCAGGGTAAATAGGCTTACACAACGAACGTCAACAAGAATATGACGTGTGTTTTGATCCATCTACACGGCTTCGGTCACTAACTTTCAACAAAACATAAGCCAGACTTCCCTAACTTTGGAAGTTGAAGAAGCAGCCGATCAACGCGTAGCATGAACAAGACAAGCATTTTGATCGTCGCATTTGATAACATCGCCTGGGTTTTTAAAACCGATCCGAACTACGGCAGATTCCCATCCGTAATGTTGTTTTTTTTTTTTTTTTTAATTTTATGCGCTGCTCGGTAACGTATCCTTCTGGTAGAACCAAAATCTTACACACCACACGCCCCCGCGTAGGTTGTGTCACTTTAAATAACGGATCAATACTCACATTGTGTCCAATATTTCGCCCAACAGGTGCCAAAGTCTTCACTTGTCCGGTCGATGCAAAACAAAGATGGCTTCTGCTTGCCGATGATGACGTCATGCATCCGGGTAGGCTCGTCACTACATTTTGTAGCCGTGTATTTGCAAGGCGCACTCGCCGGTTAGGGTTTGTATTCGATTGGTCTCATTTAATTGCTGTAGTGCAGGGATTTGCTGACACAATGCGTTACCAAGAGCCCCAAACAAAGGCCCCAAGAGTAAGATGAGATGACTGTATGCTCAGCTCAGGAAAAATAGTTGGGGGATCGAGGGCGTTGTGTTGCCTTCCCCCTCCCCCTTCCCAACTTTGGCCAAGTCGTCAAAAGTCGGCAAAATGCTGACAGTACAAAGATAATTTGCCACTTTTCTGGTTTTGTGTACAATTTTTAAAATAAAAGAAAAATTCCCGACACTTTCTTTCCCACACTGGGCGATTTCTGTGCTTAGAGGTGTTCTTCTTCATAATTATGAATACTGTGTATAGGCTTCTGTGGTATTAAGCAAAAGAAAAAATAATTAATTTTGTTACATGCTGATCAAAAAACAGTAATATGAACATACTTGTACTGTTTAGATTCTGTAACCACTGTAATATGAGCAAAAGTTAATAAAACCAGACACACAAAACTTGTGTCTTGGTTTTCTTTTGATATGAGTAATACTAAAATATAAAATTTGTAAATTATGAAATAAAAAGTAGCATAAGAAATACTGACATTAACTATCTGAAATAAAACCCACAAGGGTGAAGCAACCTGCTAAGTTTCAGCCAACTAAAGTCTAAAGTCGTAATATCATAACAAAAATGGCTGCCAACAAGTCGGCTACATGGTGTACCAACCCTAATTGAAAAGTGTTCCCCTTAGAGAGTAGTGATATCATCCCCGCCAACGAACAACCGCCAAGCTAATTCCACCGACTATTAGCTGAAAGGTTAAATGAAAAATCTGAACAATGGTCAAGTTTTTCATTTAATATCTGAAGTAATAGTCGGTGGGATTAGCTTGGTGGTTGTTTGTTGGGGGGGGGGGGGGGGCTGGGAAGGTTCAAAAGTTTGTGACGTTATTTTCTAAGGGGATTGCAAAGGTTGTTCAAGTCGTTACAGGGGTTTAAAAAAAAGGGGGCAATATTTACGTGACGTCATTTTTGTACCCTACCATGAGCAGTAGCCAAAGTAAGGTGGACTGTCCCTTTAAGACGTAAACGTTTGACACAAATAAAGGTGTTAACCTAGTGGGTATATATAAAATGTCTTTTGTGTGGCATGTTGTTTTTGCCAGTGCCCAGTTAGAAGTTCAATCGGTGTTTTTCGATTGGGGATATCATTATTGTCTTCGGGGAACACTTTTCGGTCAATGCAAAGGTTAGGCTTTTAGGCTACGTACACCATGTACAGAACTTGCTTTGCAGCTATTTTCCGATTGGAGATATCATTATTGTCTTCGGGGAACACTTTTCGGTCAATGCAAAGGTTAGGCTTTTAGGCTACGTACACCATGTACAGAACTTGCTTTGCAGCTATTTTTCGATTGGAGATATCATTATTGTCTTCGGGGAACACTTTTCGATCAATGCAAAGGTTAGGCTTTTAGGCTACGTACACCATGTACAAAACTTGCTTTGCAGCTTATCTTTATTCTGATATAACGACTGTAACTGACTGAAACTGGGCGGATTCTTTCACCCTTGTGGATTTTGTGATATCACTTCTTTTGTATTTTTCTTTTTGTTGAATATTATGTTTGTCAATGCCTAGTTAGCGGTTTTATGTTGTTGTTTTTTAATTGAGCGTGCGTTTTTTTTTTTTGGTGTATTTTTGATAATGAACTTGAGCTCAGTTGCCTGTTGCCTATTGTTTTGGTGGAAATATACCATGTACCTGTTTATGGCAGGCTACCGAACCATACTTATCTACTACATGGCCAAATTTGGTTAAAAAATATTGAATAGAAACGGAGATATTATTTTTTAAAGTTTTGCTGGAGTGAGGGTTTCAATCATATGAACTGAAACGTTTGCTGGTTTGTGTTGCTGTACCTCGGGAGCTAGACCGTAATAATCGGCCATCTGCACATCATCGGCCATTTGTTTCTTTGTTTGTTTATTTACAGAGCCTACACCGCCAGCCGCATCACAACTCAGTACCAGGAAATAACACCAACACACCATACCAACCCAGGGGGACACCAGCCTCTCGGCAGCGGCCTTACAACAACCGACCTGTGGCCTTACAGAACAGCAGGACCGCCCTGAGATGGGATCGAGACCCACCCAGGTGCGCCACCATGTCGATAACTCTCCCAAGATCCGCAACAGTCCACCATCAGAGCCGGGAGTTGGCGGAGATGGGTCCACATCCGACAAGTGAACAGAAAGTGGGCAGCCTTTTCTTCCTCCACATTGCACTCACAGACTGGGGAGTGACACCACCCTAAGCGAAACTCATGATCCCACAGCAGAGCATGACCCATTCGCAGGCACAAGAGAATACCCACGTCTCGCCGAGTGAGGGCATCCAGTGCTGTCGGCGCCAAGATAAACGGGTGGATCCGAAAGAGACCCTCCCAACAGTATCACCCACTCACTCACCTTGTCATGCCACGGCAGAACTCACAGCTGCCACAGAACGCAAATCACGGGGAACAAGAGAAAAGGAGACCGGGTTGTGCCTAGTCTCAGCTGAGACGCGCCAGCCCATCTGCAACTTTGTTGCGAAACATCCCCTCATGCCCGGGGATCCAGTGAAGCGACACAACAGTGCCTCGCTGGAGGGCTCTAACGAGCTTCACCCGAATCTCGAAAGCAATTGGGTGGTCAACTTGCAAGGACCTGAATGCACGGTACAAAAAATCAATACCTGCCGGCAAATCTGATAAGATTTTGAGGCAAGGAAACCTAGATCGAGTCCAATATCGGTCGCCACCTAGATGGCGACTAGTTCACTGATAAAGCCAGATAGCAGGCATGGTAAAAAGGAGATATACTCCTTGCGCAAGCTAAGCACACTCACACCCACCCCTCCTTCCTGCAAATACCTGTAAAATGAGGCATCACAAAAAACGTCAACAGCACCGACTGGTCGAACTGTCGGTGGGGATTTACCACAGAAAAGCAGAGTTCAGAGCCTGTCACCAAACCCAGAGCTAGGTGCCCGCACATGATAAAAAGTCGGGAAACTTCTCTTACCCTGGTCCAGTAAAAGGGAGGCACCACATCCCAAAGTGTCCAACTGGTGCCACTACGAGAGGACCCAGGGTCGTACACGGACAACAGGGTCCGCACCACCCCTACCAGTGGGCCTGAGATGCAGCTTTGCTAGCAACTCTCTAGCACGAATGCGCACCGGAACCTCACCCGCCTCAATGTGCAGCACCAAAATTGGAGTATAGGCCAGGCAACCTGTAACTGTATGGACACACTCGTTCAGAGTAACCTGCACCTGCACACTTGCCAGGCCATCCTAGAACAGGTTCAAAATGGAAGAAAGTAATCGACATGTGACCTCGCATAAGCCCTATAGAACGAGAGGTCAACGGACCTTCGTGTCACCAGGCTACTGAATGCCTCGGATTTGAGAATCCTATGGCGGGTGGAAACACATTCCCTGACGGCAGAAACATCTGCCGTCCAGGTCAGCTGCGGATCCAGATGGAACACAAAATACCTCACTTTAGTACTTGACTGAATAGAAACACTGGCTACAGTAAGCACACCTGCGATGGGTGGACCCCTAGAAAAAAATTCGATCTTGGCAACCTAAAGAGCAAGACCTGTTATGCAAGAAGTCTCACTGCTTCTTCCACCACAGACTCAAGTACCGAGAGCATAGAGCCCACATCCTTTCCCGCTAATCACGCTGCCACATCATCAGCGTATGCCGCAACATTGGCTCGGCAAAAGATCCGTACAAGAACATCATTTATTGCCACAGCGAACGCTCGACCAATACCCACCCACCCTGGTGGCAAAACACCGTCAACCAAGAAGGACCAGAATCGCCAGAGCCAGGCTCGTATTAACACCAAGAACACACAGGGAATGACTCACACAAGAAATGCCCACCATATCATATACTGTATGGATGTCCAGGAAATGGCCACAACGCAGTCATTGAGCCATAGCCCGAAGCCGCACACCCTGTAAATATTACATTGAATGACACTATGACAATATGACGCTACGGGGCTATGACACCATGGCTCCAAGACATTTTGGCAACATGAAAGTATACTCTAGTGCAGTGGTTCCCAACCTTTTTCAAACCGCGACCCTCCTAAAAAAAATTTTTTTCTGCAACCACCCCCCCTCCCCAAGTAAATTCCTTTGCCCGTTGGTTTAACAAATAGGGGGTCTAAGGGAACATTGTGAACTCCCCCAGTGGGATCCGGGAAAGCCAACACTTTTTTTGCATTTTAAGCATTTTAAACTTTGTCAATTGCTCATACCCCAATTAGAAAGATTAGTTGTTAGAATGGAGAGATTATACTTAGAATTAGATTTTAAAAGAGATAAAAGTACTTTACAATTAATTAATTTTATTATTGATTAAATTTCAGGGGAAAAAATTTTAAGATTAAAAGATTTAGCTGAGGGTTGAGAAAATAATTGATTGCGACCAATAAGCCATAACCACCTGAAAGAACTTTCAGACCCTTTTTTTTTAGAGTCCATACGACTCAGGATCGGTTCTCGGATTCGAACCAGCATTCTCTAGGTTTGGAGCTGACGACGCTGACCACTGGGCTGTGACTGCCCACTTTGCGTGGGGTCTCTGGGGACCCCTCACAAAGCTCGTGCTGGGACTTAGTTTTTCGCTGTTATACATTGAAGGCGTACGTTCGTATCTAGGCGGTTATGGGTTAAAAAAAGTAAAATAATTTTTTTTCCTGCTTGTGACCCCCGAGAGGGCAACCCATAGGTTGAAAACCACTGCTGTAGTGCTATGACAGAACATCCAGCCAGAAACTCAAACTTACACTTTACCGCACACCGTAAGCCAGTGAGCCTTTTCTACCACTTCCTACCATATATCATTCTTCTTTGACTCCCACTACTCAGAAAAAAAAAAAAAACAAGCGTCAGAGAGCGAGGCAGGCCTAGCGGCAACAAGGTCCACAACCTAATACCCGTCAGTTTGCATTGTTACTAGTTAACTAATAAAGGTAGGCATCTGAACACGCTTCACCCAGTGCGCCCAGTGTCGCTGTGCCAGATGTTGCTGTGTCAAGTCGTTGTGGAGCAGGAAATGGTATTAATAACGCGGCTAGTTTTTCGTCTGTGGCAAAAGGAAGTGCTGCTGCTGCTGAGCAACCGTCAGGTTTGTGCTTGAGTCAGTTTCCAATGCTTCCTTGTGCGAGCACTCCTGCAAAACGCAAGAAAGTATCGCGTGGCAGCCCAAAACATCCTGGTCGTGCCCTAGAGCTGTCGAATAAATTTACTGTGCTCAGCACGATTGCAGAGCATTCCGAGTCTTCCCCTGAGCCCCCTGTTGCAGCAGCATCTTGTTCTTCTGGTGCTATGGTTTTGGCACTAAGCACGTCAGATTCACCCACGAAGATTTGTTCCCCTTGTGTAAATGGTGATGCCAACTCGGATGTTCCTGAAGGGACCTGCGTCAGCATGAGTGGTGTGGGTTAAGTATTTGCTTACATTCTCGATTGTATCATGGAACGCTCGTGGGATCATGAATAAGTTGGAAGAGGTCATAAGTTTATGTCAGTATGCTGAAATAATTGGTCTACAGGAGGCGCATCTTCCGCCAGGAGTAAACATGTATATACCTAATTGTAATGTCTTAGTTAATAGTCCACCTACAAGAGTCTGCATTGTCATTCGTTGGCATATTCCTCATGTGCCACTCTCTCTCCCACCATGTACGGGCCTGGACGCAATAGGTGTTTCTGTTTGGGCTGGATCTTACTGGCTTTCTTTAGTGTTCCTGCATGTGACTGACCCGTTCACCTACTCTGATTGGTTCAGTTGAGCTGACGCTCTACCCCGTCCCATCATCATAGGGGGTGACTTAAACGCCCACTATTGGTCATGGGGGAGTAATTTTTTAATGCACGGGGGCGTATAATCGACTCTTCTTTGCACCCTCTGAATCTAAACCTAATTCACAATAGTTCGCCCACTTTTACTAGGCTCTGGAACGGATCGATCCAGGAGTCTGTCTTGGATCTGTTCTTGTGTAGCTCAGCCCTCACGGATCGTTTTGGATTTCATGTCTCTGATGATCAACGTGGGTGCGACCATCATCCTGTCTTGCTTGTTCCTGCTAGATCTGTGGTTAATGGTGGCCCCAAGTGCAACAAGATTAATTCTGTCCGCCCATATGTTGGACATGGCACCTTTGGCAGGTGGCTTGAAGTTTGGAATCCATTGCGAGTCGGACGTCATTTCAAATTCACCCGGTCGAATCATCCCGTCTCTGGTGGACACCGATTTGCAACATTGCAGTACGGGACCGGAGGCGGCAGGGCCGGATTAAGGGGGGTGCTTTGGGTGCTGAAGCACCCGGGCCACAGGCCTCAAGGGGGCCTCACGGTCACGGAAAAATTAAGCAGGTACTATTTTAGGCTGCTTAAAGTTAATTAAGTGGTTCTCAGGAGCGTTTTTTCTTAGCGCATGAAACCTTTTAGATGACACTGTCTAAAAAAAAAAATGCTATTACGAATCAACTCTTTCACCAACCTCTTCCTGGAGCCGATGACCAGATGTGCTTTTTACTCCATTCACATGATCGCCTTGAAACGAATCTAAGAGCTGTTCAGAGGTTTGTCACAAGTAAAAACTTGGATGTAAAGAAAGACTTTTGTTAATGTGCAACATTTGCGTGCTGCACCAGGCATTAAAACATTTATATTACACTCCATAACAAAATATAAGTAACTGAAGCTTTTTTGTTTGATAAATAAAATACAAAACATGCATCTGAAAAATCTCGGATAAAAGTAAAATAAAATAAAAAACACCCGTTAATCTTTTTAACCAGTCCAGAGAACCACTTAATTAATATTTAGCAGCCTTAAATTAAAAAAAAAATACTTTATGCTGTTTTTACAAAAAAAAATTATTGTTAAAAAAATCCTTTTTCTGCAGGACGGGGGGGGGGGGGGG
>JAHWFP010196984.1:112290-127372 GCA_023313725.1 Lithobius niger
GAATAGGGCCACGTTAAAACTTAAGCACCAGGCCTCTACAAGGTTTAATCCGGCCCTGGGAGGCGGACCTTCCGCCAATGGTCTCGTTATCCATCTGATGAGAAATGGTTTGCATTCCGTGCTATATCTGCGGAATCTAGGTTTATCCTCAGGAACGAAAGACTGTCCTTCGGAAAGACGAAAGACTGTGTTCGCAGGTCAGATCGGTACTGTCTGCATCTCGTATTTGGGACCTTATGCGTCCTCAGGACCCCAGACTGCATCTCCTGGGTTTTTGATTCTTCTGGTAGTAAAGTTTTTTGCGGGGCAAAGAGATGACTAATGCATTTAATAGTAGGTTTGCGGAAGTGTTTCAGCTGCCTAGCGTATCCTGTAGCGTATCCTGTAGCGTATCCTGTTGTGTGAATGTGTTGCGGCTGAGACGATTGGTCACTTCCTTCTTGAATGCCCGCAGTGGCACAAGCTCCGATGTAAATACCTTGGTACATTTGATCTGGGGTTAGACTTGCTAAAGGCATATGGCGTGGCTCCTCACGTGCTAGCGACGCTTGCCCAGTTCCGTGCTATTGTAGCCTTTTGCCATGCGACAGGCAAGCAGGTGTGACATGGTGGGACTGTGTGGGGTGGCGTGCGGTTTGTCTGCTTCCGTAATCGTATTCCTTCATTCGTGTATTCCTGTATTCCTGTATTCCTGTAGTCATCTATATTCATCTGGTTCTGCTGTTAGTCTGTAATTTAGTGTTTAGTGTTTAGTGTATGCACCTGCAGGGTGCGTGGCTACGGGCCGTTGACCTCAATAAAATTCCATTCCATTCCATTCGGTTGCAGCACCTCCCCGCGCTCCTCGGTCCCCGCCTTGCCAGGCGTGATGCTGGCTTCTGTTGTGTCTGAGGACGGGGCATGCCCTCATCAACGCTCCATGTTCCGTATTGCCTGGACGCTTGCCCAGTTTCGTGCAACTGATGCCTTTTGCCACGCGACAGGCAAGCGGGTGTGACATGGTGGGACTGTGTGGGGTGGCGTGCAGTTTGTAATTTAGTGTTTAGTGTATGCAGGGTGCGTGGCTACGGGCCGTTACCCTCAATAAAATTCCATTCCATTCCATTCCATTCGGTTGCAGCACCTCCCCGCACTCCTCGGTCGCCTTGCCAGGCGTGATGTTAGCCTTCTGTTGCGTCTGAAGACGGGGCATGCCCTCCTCAACGCTCCATGTTCCGTATTGCCTGGAAGGCTTCGGTGACCTGTGGATGTGGTACGTCGGACGAGACAGTTGCCCACTTCCTTTTTGAATCCAGGCGCTGGGTCCACCTCTGACGGGTAGCCCTACCCGTTCTTGGTGCTGTAGGTGATTCTGGGCGCGGTTTCCGGGCGGTCCTGGGCTTCTGTGTGGCTATTCAGCGCTTTGAAATGTGAAGTCTTACTAGGCCTTAGTACAGTACTATACAGTACAGTACTCAAATATAACTATTGCTTGTCAGGGCACAAAGACTGCCCATTTTCAACAATTTTCAAGCTGGTTCACCGCATAGGTATTTATCCTCACCATCATGATATACGTTCAGTTCAGGTTTGTGTTAAAAGTATCAAAGCTAGGTTACAGGTTACAGGTTTATTTATTGGAACATTACCATCTAAACCATGCGCAATGGCTGTTTGCCGTGACGTCACCATGAGTTAACCAATGGCGAACAAGAACAACGGCTGTTTGGCCGTCTGATTGGACTAGCCCATCCACGTGATATGAACGTCACAGCAAACAGCCATGGCGCGTGGTATAGTACACCATCCGCTCAATTCTAAGCTAAAGCTAGAGAGAGAGAATAAGCTTTATTCGGGGCCATGCAACAATGCTGTAATTGAAGTTGAACAATGACTTTCTTACAATGAAGACTGACAATAGAACCTGACGGGCGGACCACGAGCGTAATCCTTGATTTGGTAAATGCTGATCGAAGAGCAGTATTATGCAAATATTTTTACTGTTCAAATTCTGTAAACACTAAGTAGTACAAAATTATAAAATTTGTAAATGATGAAGTGTAAAGTAGAATAAGAAATAACGTTTTTACTATTTTGTAACATACTGATCAAAAGTAGTATTGTATAGATAATTTACGTAATACGGTAAGATAAAATTTGTAAATACTGCAATAATAGTAGAAAAAGAAATGCTGTACGTTATTTACTAGTTTGTTATGTACTGATCAAAAAATACTATTAAGAAAATATTTTTACTGTTTAATTCCTGTAAATACTAATAAAATCCTGAAATACAAAGTCGAAAATAAAATACTATTATTTACTATTCTGTAACGTTCTGATCAAATAGATGTATTGTATAAACTGTCGCAAATTAAGTAATAACTGTAATTTAATTAATACTGCAATATAAATTTGTAAATACTGTAAAAACATTAGTAGCAAAAGAAATGGGCTACTGGTTTTTTTTTTTTTTTACATAGATTAAAGAATCTGTGGAATCTTTAATCTGTGTTTTTTCTTACTATTTTTTGGCTGAAGTTATAAAGCAGGATGAGAGGAATTTGTTGAATTAATTCTAGGCGTCTCAATAAGCTTCATTTTAGCTTCTGGTTATAAAACAGAGAACATTTTGGAGCAATTAGACCCCGGATTACTCTTGGATGAGTTCATCAACATGTTACAGTCAGCAACTGCACTTCTTTTACGTGTAAAAACGCTTCAGCTGGGAAAAATCTCGGCGCTCAGAAAAAGTTTAAATGTTTCAAACATCGAGGTAAGCGCAAAGCCTTGCTGTGTTAGTGAAAGAACACTAGGCCTAATATTCTTCTGTGAAACATTGTTCGAGTTAGCTGTTACGAATACCGATCAAAAAATATAAGGAACTAAGGCAAAAAGGTAATAAGAATGTCGAAAGTTTCTTCAAGCCTAATAGTGGGTGTAACCAGCTGACTCTGCTGTTTTTTCAGCAGACTGACTTTGGTAACTGATAAAGGAAGCCAAAAGAAAAGAAAAAATAAGACTGTAAAAAGAAAGTGTAAAAAATGACTAACCACCCCAATACTGTCAACTCACTTCAGAAATTGTAAAAAAAAAAAAAAACTATTTGAAGGTTTTACGATTGTTTATTGAAACTTGAAAATGAACGATTTTCTGCGTCGTTTGCGGCAGGGACGAAGCCTGCAGGACATTTTAAACAGTACTCCAAGAAGGCGCCAGCCTTCACGACTGGAGATGCAGTCAAATGCTTGGCTCACTGGAGTACCAGCTGTTGCAGCCCTTTCCACAACGTTCAAACTCGTTTTTCGTTCTAAAAAGAACTACATCAAGATAAAAAAAAAAAATATGACGAAACGCATAAGTACTATTCGTTCATCACGCGTTGTTTTCCGAAATTCCGAACGCCACCAACTTTTAATACAATTGAACCTTTGGAATTGGAAACATTACTGAGGCGATAGTGCGTGTGTTGGAATTACGGGTCCAAGTCAAGTCCAACCCTTTTACAGTTTTAATTCAATTGTGCCTTTTTCTGAACATGATGAAGGTATCACAATTTTGAATAAATCGTGAATGTAAAACTTCTGAGGATTTGATTTTGAGTGCACAATTTATTTGATCTCCCCACCTCCTTCCTTCGTGCCTGTCTGCACTGTGGTCACAGAATCCTACATTTTTTTTGCACTACTTGAAGCTCCACTTCAAATTCCTTAAAAAATACCCTGGAATCCAGGACTTTGTTGAATGGGGTGCTGCGCTAAAGTGGGACCAAGGTGTGATGTAACAAGTTTCCTTGCACAAGCCTAAGTGGGGAAACTGGTCACATCTTTGTCCCTCTGCTTTAGTTGTGACTGTGTCCCAGTTCCGTCTGGGCACACACAAATTTTTTACTTTTATTTTAAAATTTACTCTTGGCTTGGCTCCAGGCTTGCCTCAAGCCTATCTTGTGTATTTTTTTTTTAAGTGTATAGGGTTTCTCTTGAGAATGAATCAGAAGTGATTCGAAAGGTCGAGGCTTAACCCTTAAAGTGCGGGCGAGGAGTATACTCGCCAAAAACACAAGCACAGCTTTGAGTCCTAAAAACAGAGTCCAAAGTTTGGACGAGATGGTCAACAATGGAGAAACGACAACAATACTAGGTTCCCTTAACAAGCCGACTCTAGAGACGGCCGTGACCGAGTTGGTTGAGGCGTGTGCCTGACGTTAAAGAGCTCCTTCAAGTTGCTAGTTCGAGTTCCGTCCAGGTTACCCCTACTTTTGTGGAGATAGAAAATTAATTCAGCAGTTAAATGGTTAAATTGTTCTCACTCATCATCTTGTTGACTCCTTCTATTCATTCTGAAACGGTGTTCGTATTCCCTCCTCCAACGACCCCCTCAAAAGCGACAACGTATATAGATTTCTATATTTATCCGAACGTTTTTTCCCTAGAAACTTTTCCACAGATTTATTCCAGTGTCTTCTGTTCCCTCCCCCACTTCCCCGGAAGAGCCATTCAGTTTGCAAATTGCGACTTGGGAAGGGGGGGGGGGGAGCACACGCGGCCTTAATAATAAATACCTCAAAACATCTTATTTTCGGCGTTAAAGCATTCTACTTACACTAAAAGTGGTAGTTGGCCTGTCCCCAATTTACCCAAAATTCGCGGCGGAAAAAATTCAAAACAAAGGTTTTAATTCTGTAGCGGCAGAATTAACTTACTCTAACCTAATCTATTGGTTCGAATTAGGTTAATGTAGGTTAGTTTTCTAGTTTCCATGGCTTTCAGCTTCCGGGAATTCGTGCCAGACCACACTGGGGAAGCTCACTGCGCTTCCCCAGACCCCTAAAGTGAGTGAGTCGGTAAATTTGACCTATTGCTGCCATCTCTTCCTCCCCCCTCCCCTCCCAACAAAATGCTTCTCGTTACTTAACTGTGCATACTGATATTGCCAGTAGCAGTAGGGCAGTGTGATGAAACCAATCGATTGGCTAAAATTCGGATGCTTGGAAGAGAAACAACTCTGGAAAAAGCATAAAGGAAAAAAATTATTATTAATTAATAGGGAAAAAAGCAAAACGAGTACGTGGAGGAAAAATAACGTAAAAAATAATTCACTTTGTGCACCTTGGCCTTCTTCCTTGTTGTTTACAGTAAACCGTTGCACAATATCAACATCATTATTATTTAACTGTTATTATTATTTCATTGTGTCGCAAAGTTTCATGGCGAAATCCGGATGGGTTAAATCTACACAGTAGACTACTGCTAGTATTTTTACCATTAGGAATAAATAAATATACAAAAAAAATTCGCTTCTCAAGAGCAAAACAACATCATAAACATTCAAGTCTATAGGGAGGAAGCATTCATCACAAACATGGCTACAAGGAGATATTATAAAGAAACTGTGGTCTGCGGGAAGAAGTGGTTCATAAGTCCACCTGCGTGTAAAAAGACTACCAATCAAATTTATCGAGACGTTAGTAAACATATTTACTTTTTGGAGAGAGAGAGAGACAACATCCTCTGACAGCCTTTTCCAGTTGTTGACGACTCTGAGAAAAGGCAGAGCTAGCGACGAAGTTGTAGCACAAGCAATACTTACCCAGTGACTTATTCCACCTATAACAAATTATTTGAATATTTTGAAACTTGGCATATCATGGCGATTTAGCCAATATTTTAACACCTCCGTGACAAATGTTCCTAATCTCGCCAGAAACCCCCTAACCAGTACACCTATTTCCTACCCGTTCTTGTTGGTGACCTTGTTATTGTTGTTGTTCGTCCAGCCAACAGGCTACATTATTTTTATGGACAGTACTAGCATCGTACCCGGCTTCGCCCGGGTTTTCTTTTGGCCGTGGTTTGTTTTGGCCCGTGGTTGTTTCCCAGTTTTCAGTCGGTGTTGCCCGAACATTGACTGCGACAGGCAATTTTTTTTCCTGTAAATTTGCCTTTTCCTCTCATCTTCTCCCTACCCTTTCTCCCTTCCTATCCTCTTACCCGGCCTTCTCTTTCCCTTCCTCCTCTTTGCCACACAGTTAATAGGTCCATTTTCATTATAGGGGTGCTTCTTGTTTTCGCCCGTTGTCTTGTAGGGGTGTGTTTGGACCGTGGTTGTTTCCCAGTTTTCGGTTGGTGTGGCCTAAATGTTGAACGCGACAGGAGTTTTCGATTGTTGGAGTGCTCTCCTTTGCCTCCCATCCTGTCCCTTGCTCCTTTCCTTCTCTCCTACCAAAAAAAACTTACCTTGTATGGTTTAGTTAATGCGTAATCATATGCTTAATGGTAACATGTATTGCCCCTACCCCTCACCACCCTTACGATCTCTTTTATTTCTTCTTCTGAAAAGCAGGGCTAACAGACGCACTGCCCCCAAAACGGGCATTTGCCGTTCAGGCCCTCCTCACCACACCCAGTTTATCGCTTTGGTTTGAGCAATTCGCACCGTGTGAAAAGTGACTGTTCTTCGTGCATGACGTCATTTAAGACTTGCCTCAGAGATGACCGCGCAGAGCAAATTGAAAGGGTGAAAGGGTTTAACGAGCGTTAACCACTCCTGGTCATCTGCCCGAAGCCCTAAGGCCCTATGTCTGCAACAGCCAGATTCCCAGGCGGTCACCCACCCAAGTATCAATCCAGCCCAATGCTGCTTAACTTCGGGGATCTGACGAGAACCGATGTTTCCAGCACTGCAAGGGCGCAAATTGTTTGTCGAGGCAACAATGTACCAATTTCATTTTCTTTTCAAGGCAACAACGTACCACTTTCAACTTCTAGCCAAAGAATTGACACACTCGCTAGTTTTCATTACAGGTATTCCCCTTTTTCTGGGGTTGTCTTCGATTCTGCTCTGAGACTTTAGTTTATTAATAAACAAAAACGGACCGTTAAATGTTTAGAGTAAGGGTCTAATAGTCAAAACCTAGAAGGAACACGGACAAGGTTTGACAGTAAGGGTCTACGTGTAAAATTTTGTAAGAGGCTGGTAAGCATTAGACCCTTACTACCCGGTGGTTAGATTAGTTCTAGTCTATTCGGACATAACGTGTGTATGAACGGTTGTAGCAGGTTTTCTTTGTTCTTAGAATATTGTTAGAGAACTTTAAGAACATAATTTTCTTGTGAAGTTTGGCATTTTGTGTCTTTTGATGCTTTAGAATTTGTTTTATTATATTTCGTAGATTTACGGTAGAGGATAACCAGTAATGCTCTCTGCTGCGAATACCCTGCCATGTTACTAGAATCGAAAAATAATTTTCAACATAAAGCAAAGCAGCAAACGTATACTATACTACCACTGGATCATCACATGGGTCATTGTAGGAGGTTTTCCAGTTTTTCGTAAAAATGTATTTATTTCTGACCACCGGGTAGTAAGGGTCTAATGCTTACCAGCCTCTTACAAAATTTTACACGTAGACCCTTACTGTCAAACCTTGTCCGTGTTCCTTCTAGGTTTTGACTATTAGACCCTTACTCTAAACATTTAACGTTCCGTTTTTGTTTATTAATTCGTGTTACTTTTAGAATTGCAGCTAAACTGTAAAACTGCAGTTGACGGTCAAAATTGAGAGTTTAACACAGAGACTGTAGGCCGACTCTTACTAACACTTAATAATAGCAACAAATCCTTTAATCTTTGGTCTTGCGGCTGGCGTTTGCTAATTGGCATTGTTGCATAAAACAATGTTTAAAACAATGTAAAACAATCAATCTGGTCGTTTAGAGTTCCATAACCCCTGAACCACTTGACCAATTAGAAAATGCCTTATCGAAAGGGCACATCTACGGAGCAATATCTGTAAAATGAGCTAAGAACCAGCTTTATATGACATATGGTTTGACCTGTAGAGAGGACAGACGAAAGGTACATCCCCAGAACAAGAACAAGAAGTTGTCTTTTTGGCCCCTCTCTGTATCTCGGGTTTGGTTCACCCGAATTTCACAATTTTTGGACTGCAGACAGGCCTTGACTAATCAAGGCTAGATTCCAAATTTGGTTTAAAGATGTTTACTTTTGACGAAGTTATAAGCTCTCAAAGTTGAAAGTTTAACACAGAGATCCTAGGTCGACCCTTACTAACACTGGCATCGCCAGTGTTAATATTGTAAGAAGATTGAAATTTTTTCTGTCCTTCACGTCCCTGGTGTGCCTTTTGGTAGCGTCAAAATTTTAGCACTATTTTAAGGGTGAAAAAAAATTGCGAGTTTCCGTACTACAACACATGCTAAAAAAAAAAAGACCACGCAAAATACAAACAAAAACGTCAAGTGTGCCGTCAAAAAAGCGTTATATGATTGACGTTTTACTTTACTTGTTAAAATGTACACGGATAAAAATTGATGATTTTATAAAAATTAAATAATCAAATGTACAATTGAGAAAATTGAAACTGTTAAGTGCTGTTGTGCTTTACGTTTTTAAATATATGATTCGTAAAGCACAGCAGCACTTAAAACAGATGCAACTTTCTAAATTGTACATTTCATTATTTTATTATTTAAATAAAAAATAATTAATTTTTATCTGTGTACGTTTTAACAAGTAAAGTGAAACTTCAATCATATTATAACCCTTTTTTATGGCATCTACATCTAGACACACGCTAGTGTGTCGCGCCAAGTTAAGCAACAATCATCACAACGAACAAAACATCTATTCAAATGTCGAGGTTGTAAACCATTGTAGCGCGGCGCCATAGCGTATATCTTGAAGCACAGTTGGGCACATTTCAGGTACTTAGGGAAAAATAGTAATGCGGTACAAAAGCTTAAATTGTGTTGAAATCAAGAGCAATGACCCACCAGACAAAAATTAACTCGTGTAGGAATGCCAGCTAAGCTGCTTTCAATGCAAAATCTGACCCTCAATAACGTTGAAAATGTGTAACTACTAACTAGCTAGCTAGCTAGCTAGCTACTAGCTAATTCTAATCCGCTCATCCCCATGTTAATTTTCATAGGGTGATTATTCATCGATACCGAGTTAACGGGAACGCTTCCAGCTATGAAATTGGACGAAGAACTGCAGTACGATACGAACTGCGTACCTTTGGAGCCTAGGGGTGTAACGAGGATGGCTTGGGATGGCGCGTAAGTACGAAAATATTGTTATAACCATTGTTAGTATTGTCGGCATCGTCTCTCATTGGACGGCCAAAGTTCGGACAATGAGAACGTGTATACTGACGTGCGTGTCTAGACACACACTAGTGTATCACGATAAATCTAAACAACGTTGCAAAGAAATTGTATTCACATCCAATTCACGAAAAATAAACCAACTGTAATAACAAAGTCAAAAACTAGTAAAGGGGCCACCAAGCTGAGAGTGGTTCGGCCCTTCAAAGGAGTGATATCAACACACCAAAACTAACTAAATAAAACAAATTACAACAAAATTAAAACCAAACCAAAAACCTATATAGAGGTGACTAGTTGAGAATGGTTCGGCCTATGGGCAAAAGATAGTAGGAAATTGTTGAAAACCAATTTTTTGTTGAAGTGACACTTTATTACACATCTGCACGGTAGTGGAGTTGAGTCAATACGTAATTTAAAAAAAAGGAGTCATATCACATCAAAAACCAAAATTGTAAAAGGGGCCGCCAAGTTCCAAATGGTTCGGCCCTTCATAGGAGTGATATCAACAGACCAAAACATTCGCCAACTTAATCGCACCGAATAATACTTTGGACGTTAAATGAAAACTTGAACATTGCTACCGAAAGTAGCAATGTTCTAGTTTTCATTTTAACCTTCGAACTATTAAGCGGTGCGATTAACATGGTGAATGTTTTGGTGTGTTGATATCACTCCTTTGAAGGGCCGAACCATTTGGAACTTGGCGGCCCCTTTTTACCAGTTTTTGTTTTTGATATGATTGTTTGTACCTCCACGCTAGCTAACGACTGGCTTCAGATGCGAGCTGCGCAGCGAAAGTGGCGTCTTTTGCTTCATATCTATTGTGGGTTTGGGACTTTCAAGCCGTCGCAGTCCTGCGCCCGTGGTTCACGAGGTGCACCTTGCAGCTACTCCGTTTGAAGAGGCAGTCGAGGAATGCTACGCATGGGTTATGTCTTCTAGTGTGGAAGGAAGTAGTGGGTTGCTAACAGCTGATGCGTTAATTACTTTGTATACACCAAGCCAGAGATTCAAGGTTAGGAGCGTGGCACTGATTGCTTTCCCCAGCTTCAAAACAGTTTTAAAAAAATAGAAATTAAATATTGATGATAAGTGACACGCAAAAACAAACCAAAAAATAAATAAATAAAACTGTCAGTTTAGTTAATTTTGTTGTTGTCAAGGATTTACTCTGGAGGGAACGTTTCTAGATACAGAGAAGCGCGGTAAGGCATCAGAGGCGAAGGAAATCCTCCTCATCCTGTCCTGTTGCTTGTGCGATAGCCGGTACCAGGGCAATTCGTCGCCGGACATTTCGTCCCGCCACTTCAACCCCTCAATTTTTTTTAATAGTTTAGAGTGTGTGTTTTGAGTTTTTTTTTTTAATTGCCGGTATTAGTAAGTTCAGGAATTGTGCTTCATGCACTTTTATTTTCGTGAAAAGTTAAAGGCAGTACATTTCTCCCGGTTGGCTTTCCTGTATGGCTCGGTTTTGCAACAGTTCAGGCGTGTGTGAATGTCAAAAAGGCATTCATTTTCTATTTTTCCCTACGTCTGAAACAGTTTTGCTACATTCACTCTAGCCTATGTAAATGTTGCAAAGGCTATTTCGTGCAGGATACTCGAATGTAGTGAGAAGGTATATACACGGCTTCACAATTTGTTAATATTTAAAAATATTAAAAAATTGGAAACAAAACACTAATATTTTAGAAGTAATTAGGTGTAATTACTGTTAATTAGTTGTTAAATCGCACATTTAAAATACCATTCTTATTTTTAGGTCTCAAGGACGCACTAACACTCCATCAGTAATTCGACGTATTGTTTGGCACAAAAATACTGGAGGAGGATAGAAAATTAATGTACTAGAGGATAGTACTAGAGGAAGCCCGTGCTATGCACGGGGCCGGTCATGAATTTAAGTGGCACTATCACCGATTGAAATGCGAACGAAAATAATCTAGCGACATTGATATTGTTAACCGTTATAGCTTGCTCGCAGGTGCACGAGGATGAACCAAATTTTCACTCAATAATTAAGGATGTCGTGGCTTGTTTGTTTCGTTAAAAGAAATGCCGTTATGCATTCCTTCGCTTGGTGCAAGCAAACGCTAGATGGAACTACATAGCGCTAGATGTTGTCAGAATTCGTCTGCTTTCAATCGGTGATAGTGCCACTTTAAGTTTACGGACACATTTCCCGGGACATTTTCCCGGCACTGTTCCCGACGACTTGTAGGTTTGATCGCCTACTCATGCCTGCCTCCTCTTTCAATGCAGGTAGAATGGAAGAGCGCATTTGTAATGCGGGCGCGAGGAGGGGAGAAGTGATTGTTCGGCCCGACGACTTGTCAGATTGAACCTTTATTGAGTTGGTCGACCACTCATGCCTGCCTCCTGTTTCCATGCACGTAGAGTGGGAAAGTGCATTTTCAATGCGGGAGTGAGGAGGGGAGAAGTGGTTTTCCTTTTAGCCTTCCCTTTTGCTTTAACCCTGTTTTTAGCCTGCATCCAGGATTATAATGTAGATTGACGTATGCAGTTGGAAAGGCAGCATACTAACATTTCACTACTATACATTCTGAATGTGTGGTACACTGAAAACTATACATATTGCACATTATATATATAAAAGCCCGTCTCCGAACTTTTGCTACTACATACGGCAAATGAGCGATCGTGTTAGAAATGACCAGATAGGAGTTCTTATCTGAGGCTATTATTTTTGTTACAAAAAAAAACCAGTCTTAAGTTTCGTTGCTTTACAGCCTCCCGTCCTCTTCGTTCTTTTTCATCTGGCTTTTACACTTTTAAAATCTGCGAACATCTTACATTTGCAGTAAATCCAGAATTAAATTGAGGGGGAGGGGTTGTGTATTAACCAACGATAAAATAACACACGAAGCTTTTGTTTAAGCTTTGCTGTTTAATTTCTGTTATATGCTGGATTTACTGCAAATCCAGTTTTTTTTAGAACAATCAAGTTTAAAAAAAAAAAGACAAAAAATACCCCTCCCTCCGCCTCCACGCTGTCCCAATATGTTTTTTTTTCGTGGTTATGAACTGAACCTTAACCGACGAAAACAGGCCTAACGTGAAGTCGAAATTCTCGCTCTTCTAACACCTTTTCGAATTTCTATCGGATGAATGTATACACAGATATACATACAGAAAGTATAAACAAGTATATAAATGCATTAAATGCCGTACGTTTTAATGTTGTAGATAGATACGAAATGAGACATATCCTCATAGGCTGTCACTACTACTGAGCATTGACTTATTTATTCTAGAGTTGCGCTTTTCAAATCGTGTTTTTTTTAACACCAAACATTTTTCATCCATACGACATACTAGAGGTATTTTTTCCACATGCTAGAGGTATTTCTTCCATCCTTCTCTCCTCTACCCCAACTCCCACAAAACGAAGCATATTGTAGATTGTTCCGCTATAGATCATAACAGTATGCGTTGATTATTCCCCTTCTCTCCCGCTTATCATACGTACAACGCAGTTCCGCCTCCAACCCCCCCCCACGTGATAATTCAGTATGGCGACGCAAATATACGCACATCATCGTCGAAAACGAAATTTCTTAAAATGGCGCTGTAAATAATTAAATTTTTCTGTAATGCTAATTAATATTATAAAATTTCGTTTTCAATTAATATAAAATAGTCTGAGCGATGACGTCACAAAACTGCACGATCCCGACGTTTTCCGAGTGGCCTCTAACCATCCATCGACCCACATTTTTCCAAGTTGAAAAAACATCGCCACTGCCATTTTTTGATAAAATTTACGAAGAGCACACATGTAATGCTGACGTCATAATACTCCGTGTACTATGGACGACGGTTTCGCATTGAAAGGCCTCGTTAGAGGTTAGCCAGTTCAAATCACGAAACTTAATTCTGTACAGCATAATACCTTTTGAGCTTCTACACTGCAACTCGCTCACACCTCGACTTTAAGTTCCTCGGATCATAATTGAACAAATGTGTCTGGTTTTTGAGGAGATAAGGCTGACCCGATTTGCCTTTAACCTTTTTTTGGGCACAACCACATTAATTCGACGTGTGACACGTCGAATTAAAAAGAGCAGTGACTACGATCGAATCTGCATTTATTTCATTAAAAAAAGTCAGCTACATTAATGCAGTTCACACTTTTTTCAGTGTTTACTTCTGGCTTCCCGAGAACACGTTTGCAACGTATTGTCAAGCAAATTTTAGCCGTTTTCGTAATCATCCTTCAGCATGATAGGTACGTAAAATCCTAATTGTGACTAATTAGTGTTTGTAAAATAACATATTTCAAACTAACACTGAGAAAATTAGATGTGCAAAACAGTTCTTGCTTAACGTTTCAAATGGCGAAAAAGTTGGGGGAATTCTTAATAAGTTATGAGTCGGAAAGCTTTAGTCTTTAGCTTTAGTCGAGGTTTCTGATTTAACTAAGAACGATCTCAATATCACGGGCACAGAACAAACGGCTGCAGCGACTACCTAGTCGTAGCCGGTCTTCTCTACCCTTCTACCACTTTTTCAGTGGAGATGTTGAGGCGCATACTTCTATCACGCACTGCAACATAGATCTCTATTATATACTAATCTAAAAGTAGTAACCATCACAATTGAGGAGTTCCCTGTAAAAAGGGCACTAATAAAAAAAATACATGTTTTGAAAAAAGGGCAAAACACTGAGAACTAGTATTTTATGCTTAATCTTTGAAAGTTAGCATTTTCTGATGGGGATATATATTCATGTTCCTTTTAAAACATATTTTTGTAGCTGATATGAAAATATGAAAATAGGAAATTAGTGGAAAAATCGTCAGTGGCGCTGGCGGCGGCCATGTTGAAAAGTAGCGCTATCTCGCGGCAACATCCAGGGCGTTAAATAAAAAAATTTCTTGCAAAGCGCTTCTGTTGGTCGACTTCCTACCGTTTGTGCCCTTATTCCATAGACTGAGAGGTGCTCTATCAGATTTGTTAGGAGGTGAAAAAAGTGACTTTATGCCTTTTTTTTCCAGGGAACTCCTCAATTGCAGGTTAAAAATGTGTTAGCTTTCAGGCGTAGTTTTAGAATTTAGCCGTAATTGTCAGCTTTTCGACCTCATTTTTACCAGCCGTTTTAGTTTCCTAAGTAGCAGCGATATGGAGAATTGGGTTCGAGAGTAGGCCTATTCCTCATGTGACACGGTGTCGAGACTAATGTGTTTCGTTAACTTTTGCTTTTGTTTTTACGGTTCCGTGTCTTCCTGTAGTGCTTAAATGCGACGATCAAATGTTATTATTTCGTTGAGTAACGTAGAGTAAGCCTATAAGCTATAAGGAAGCAACAAGTTTTAATTTGCCGTGTTTTTTTTTTAAATCCACTTGACTACATACCACTGAAAAAAGCGACGGACGGACGGACAAAGTCGTTGATATAGTCTTCTCAGCTTTCGCTGTACAAAGACTAAAAAGAGCTACTAGCACATAAAACGGTCAACTTATTTTCAAATTTATCAACAATGGCCTATCTTTATGAAGTTAATTGTTATCACGCCTTCAAACGACGAAAACTAGGTGGTAATCCCTAACAAGTTTTATTTAGTTCACTAGCATCGTACCCGGCTTCGCCCGGGGATTTGATTGACCCGTGGTTGTTTCCCAGTATTTGTTCGGTGCTGCCTGATCGTTAACTGCAACAGTCAATTTTTCTTTGTGTAACACTCCCCCTTTCCGTCAATCCTCTCCCTCCTCAAAGCAATGTCGTAATCAAATTATGGCTATAACATAAGAACTGCCCCACCAACGGGCATTCCCCGTTCAGGCCCCTCCCCACTCCCAGTAGCGTGCGAAAAAATAACTGTCCTTCGTACATGACGTCATTTATGACATGCCTTTGCGATGACCGCGCAGAGCAAATTGTTAGTCGAGGCAACAATGTGCCAAGGGCAACAACGTCTCAGTTTCAACTTCAAGCCAACGAATTGACA
>JAHWFP010196988.1:0-36346 GCA_023313725.1 Lithobius niger
CCTTCCCAAAAAAAGGTGGTCAAAGGTCGTCTTGTCTCCCTAATATAAATTCCTAGATCCGTGCCCATGGTATTACAGCCGTGTCCAGCTAGTGCCCGGGTAGAAATTCGGACCTAGCACCGTCCCTGTACGTAGCCAACAAACACACTAGTATTTTTTATTTCTATAGGCCTACCTTTAAGAAACAATTCTGGCATTTGACATTTGGATACTAGCACTGACCTTTTTAAACGAAGCTAAACACAAAAAAACAAGTAATATCCCTTGCCTACTGCTTTACTAACTTTTTGTTGAAAATTATGATATTGAATCTGCCACTTAGGGTCAAGAAAAAATAAAAAAGTCACATCACATTATCAGTTTGTACAGCATGTTTGAATTCGCGCTAGTCTGTTGTACCACTGATCTCTACTCCGCAAGAAATCTAGATTTTCCACAACCTATCCAGTTCAGTGCCAAGCTGTCCTAACTAGCTGGTTGATGCTGACATAGCTTCAGCTGGCAAGATTCATCAGTTAATTGCAAGAGATCGTTGGTGCGATCGTAGTTGCTCACTGCATTCATAATTTCTCCGAATCCCACCACTAGCTGTCTACAGATTCTTCCGATGTAAGAGGCACTGCACGTTAAATGGAACTTTGAAGACCACTCCACTCTGTGTGCACAGGTGGATGGTGGGTATTTGAGCGACACAAGCCCCTGTGGAATGGTGGGGGGTGTGGGACATGGAGGAGCTGGCTTGACTCTGCTGTCTTTGCTTCTTGTGTCGTAGCTAAACGCGCCAGTGGATGGGTTATGGATAGCACCTTGGGGGGGGGGACCCTCTGGATCACAGGGGGTCGTCGGCTCTCTCCTGGATCTAAGCAGTTTTTTTAAGTTGGGAGGAAAAGCAGGGCACAGTTCACTCCTTGTTTTCCGAGGATAGGAGAGTCCTAGGAAAACAAGGAGCGGATAGTTTCCTGCATTAGTTACAGCATGCCAACAAATTGGAAAATTAATCGCATCTTTATGAACAACTTTGATTAGTTGTTGCAATACAGCGCTGAGCTGAGCTGTTCGGTGAGTTTATGAAGCTGCTCGTGAACTTGTGGCCCACGTCCCAGAGAGGAATTCGACATACACATGTTTTGATAACGAATGGAAATTGTTAGTTGCAGAGCACAATTACTGTTTGGAACTGTTGGAGCTCGTTCATTATCCACCAGCCTAGACAAAACTGGTTTAAAATTAAACATGCTCACCCTGTTTTCTTAGTAGCCTATTTGGGCACTTCTTAGTTTTGTCACTAAACAGACAAATTTGCAAGTTACGTAGCCTAATATCCAATTTTTGTTTGCCTGTTTATAGTCGCCATTTTCTCTCAAAGTAGCCTAAGCCAAGAGCAATCAACAGAACACTTTAAATCTGACCTACAAAAAAAATGAAATCTGTGGTTTTGCGGCCTGTTTCAATAAACAAGCCTACTTTTCCTGCACGGCCTTCCAGGAAAAGGAGCTAAGATGGGCATTGCGCAATTACTCCAACTTGTCCATAATTTAAGGAAAACTAGGTACAAAGAAAAACAAGTGTGGGGGGAGGGGGTTGAAACAGGTTAGCTGGGAAATATTAGGATTACAGCGCTATATATATTTTGCTTGTGAAACTAGTCTTAAGCTACCCTTCCCCCACTCCAATTGTTCATGGTTTCAGACAATGATCAATTTTAGAGCAAATAATGTGAGGAAATAATTGATTCTCAGCCTTCACTGTTCTTTTTTATATTACGTAGGTTAGTAGTTATTCAGTATCTTTACGTTCACAAAATAGGTTAGACTTCTGATTTAGCTTATTAATATTATGTACTTCGGTCATAGCACACCTCAACGGTGAGAGGCCCAAAAATGGCTACCACTAAGTTAATAGTAATGTAATGGTAATAGCCTCCAGGAAAGGAGAGGGTCCTGTGAGAGTTGAGGAAGCCAGTTGAAGGGGGGGGATAGCTAATTGATTGAGAGAAGTTAATAAAAATCACCATTTGTTTAGCCTTAATATAACAGCGAATTACATGTAAAATTTACGTTTTGGATGCGCGTAAAATCAGTCAGTTAGTATACGCATACCAACAAGTGTCCCCGCAAGTGAAAATGAGACGACACTAGGCTAACTGTTCGAATGATATGGCGAGTGATGAGGCAAGCTAATCAGGGAAGCCAACAATCAGTAAATGCATCAAACTTGTTTTTGAGAATTTCATTTTGGTGCGAGCCTGAGCATGGCAATTTCCGGGTCGGGCAAAAATATATTCCATTTCATGTATGCCTCACCTATACCACGAGCCACGGCTGTTTGCTGTGATGTCATCATGAGTCAGCCATTGATGAACGAGAATAGCGGATCTCTGGCCGTCTTAGTGGACTAGCTCAGACACGTGATACGCGCGTCACGGCAAACAGCCCTGGCGCATGGTTTAGGCCTATTTTTATTAAGACGAAGACTACATACTTAGTCCTATCTCGATTAGCCTAGAGCCATTATCCACTAATCTCTATGTTGAATCAAGCCCTCGTCACTCACTAGAGAGGGCTTGCAGTAGTGGAGATGGATTGCAGTTAGTGGACACGTCATCTGTAGGACGCACCATGTACTTTTCGGCCACATGTACTTCCAGACAAACTCAAAGCAAAAACCAAGATTGTTGGCGATATGATTTGTCAGTATTTAAAGTAAACTTTTTTCGAAAAGAAATGTACTATTCTAACATCCGTGTAATCAAACAAAAAGTACGATGCGAATAAATCATTTTAATTTATCCAGAGGGTGAAACACTAGCAAGACTGCTGAATCAAGCGCTCCAAGCTCCGCTCTTTTGCTGTGCTGGCCGAAGCAGGTAACATGACTTGTCTGTTCCGCATTTGACGCTTTGGTAGCTAATTTAAGAAACCTTTTAACATTACAGTGCGGAAAGAGTTGCGGTTCTGGGATTTGAATGGTCACAGTAGTGAACGAGTCACCCCGAACGCAGTGCGAGTTGTTTATCCAATGTTGAAAGCTCTACTACTCCACATTAGTGCAGAAGAGAATCCGGATAAACTAAGCTTGCACGCATGCTCGGACCTGCATGAAGGAATGTTCCCCCAATCTTCCCCTGTTTTCTCTCTCTACATTGGTTAGGTGTTTTGGAGGATGCAACATTCTAACCTTATGTCTCTGCTATAAAATAAGTCTGAGGGGGCTTGTGGCGAGAGGACAGTACCGACTAAAACAATGTAAGAATGCGCAGGCGATTTAGCATGTCCGCAGACGTTGATACTGCCACTGAGCAGCAACCGTTAGCGGGCGATCTTTCTGTGAAGCCTACGTAGTTGCCCCTCGTTCGGTTCAAACTTAGACAGGTCTAAACGTTCTCTAGTGTACAAAATGGTCGTTTAGGATGTAAATTAAGTGCCGCGCCATTCTTATCTCTCATTTTCTCTTCCAGTAAGCAATATGAACATTGAACAACGTTATAAGTAACTGATCGTACCCATGGTATCGACGTTAAGGAGCTCGCTATAAGCTATATAGATTTGCTCCATCGTGTTCATCAGTGCTCTGCCACTATGCAAAATTGCCTCATACCATTGATATATCCATCGCCGAGAATGACGCATCCTCCCAAACACCTAATACTCCTACCCAGGTTAGGTTGGGCAGTTTTCGCCCCAAAATTAGGTCAGCGTTCGCCACCTACCTCATCTACGAATTCGGAATCACAACACAGGCCTGTCCGTTCAACGTAATTTACGCGTGACAACTTAAAAGGATTTAACCTGCAACTGTGTAGAAATCACTTCCAACAACTTCACGAAGACGATGACGAAAAACGCGATAAATTCACTATGCGTAATTTCATGGTACCTATATTTTTCTTCAACTTACCATAATGCGGTGGATAATGTTTTCCTAACAACCAGACAGGATCATCCGATGACGGGAAATCTTCATTTTCTACGATCCCGGCTTCATAAGTCATGCACGCCTCAAACATTTCTTTTGTTCAAACAAGAAATATACAAAAAAGTCACTGACAAAAGGAAGAAAACAGCCAAATGGATGACTAAGTCAACGTCACTCGAAATGTAAACAAGAAAGGAAACAGTGCGTCGTTACTTTCGACAGTTTCTTCTGCTTTGATCAGTAATCAGTTTATCGCTTGCTTATTACGCCATGTTCACGTTATCAACAGTTTATGTACGGTTTTGGCGTCAAAATACAAACGGTGAAATGATTATATCAGTTTCTAGCCTTTTGATACTGTTTGTGCCTGATCAGCTGTGCTCCCAGTTTCACATCTGGAGTTGTCGGCCATGACTCCTTCTCACTTGTAGCAACATGCAACGTGTTATATTATTGGCTGACGAGCACCAGTACGCACCAATCGCAATGCCTGAAAAAAAAACCGAAAGATGTCGTCACACGGCGCTATCTTCGACTGTGTTCGTAAATTTCTCGTAAGTTACACTTTTACACATCTGTGCTTTTACATCTATTCATCTATTACCCTCCCTGCTATTACGGTGACAAGGGTTTATTAAACCACCGTTAACCAATCCCTTGCTAAAAAGCCAATTTAAAATGTGGCGTCTAGGGGATTTTCTGTTCAATATTCTGGAGTGTTTCTCGGGCGTCCTGCTCATATTTTACATATTAGGTTCTTCCAAAACCACCAAATATTTCCAAACAAAATGTCGGCTACAGTAGACAGTTTTGACAGTGTAGAGAGAAGATAATCGAGATACCTTGCAGTTTTGCATTGCCAAAACCAAGATTAGTTCCTAACTACAAGAACTAATCTTGCCAAGAACTAATCTTGCCAAAACACAGCACACTCGACAGAGTTACAACAGAGCATACAAAATGTCAAAACGAGAGTTAAAATAGTCCGACGAACTATTTCAATCCTCGCTTGTATACATTATGTATGGTTATTGCATAACAGTCCGTACAACGAGGTACAGGTCGCTTTCGATAAAAGGAACAAAGAAAAATCGTCAACAAATGTACAAAAACAAACAAAAGGGGGATGAAAGGATGTCATGGTGACCTGCCTTCAGGCCGTAGGCCGTAGGGTGTAACAATATAATATATCTAACTCTAAGGTAACCATGGCCCTTTCTGGCCTTCCTTGACGCACCTGCATCCAAGTCCCATTTCTCAGTAGAGTCCCTAAGGCTACCTTTCTTGTCAACAGGAGAAGACGAGTTGCTTAGACGTGACTGCATTTGCATTAATTTTAACTTGCTGTATCACAATCTCATTAAATCATCCGAATTCAACGAGCATCAACTTGCTCGCTCATGAATTAGTGGCACTCCCGATCCGGGCACCAGGGGAGTCTCACAATTCTGGCACCCGAATCAGGCTTGAAGTTTATTTTTCAAGAAATTGATGGAATCCTCGGTAAAAAATGTCGGCTTGGTGTAGTCGTTAACAACTGCAAGGAGTGCCACAGAGGGAGTGGTGTCAGATTAACTACTGATTATTTCGTGCCCAGCAGGACAGGCTCCGTCACTGGGTCGACTTACCATCGTCACAACTCCCCACCCACCTCGACAGCTGCAGCATTCCAGAACAGTTGACGAATACAAAAGATGCTATAAAGAAAAAATAGGCGACAGGATACAGTGAAAGTGCTAAAATAATGAAATATAAGTTACGTGCGCTTGCTGGAAGCAAAATTACGAACTTCACATGCGTTCATGGATGGAATTGCTTAGTACGTCGTTCGCAGGAACAGTAATGTATGGGATACATGGGATCAATAGTGAAACCACTTATCTTACGGGTGCACGGGTAGCTGCGAGCACTGAGGCGTCAGATTCGATAGGCGTCCTGGTCCCAGTGTACATCTCTGGCTTCGTACAGACTCGGGTTCGATCCTGGCGATGGGAAGTGTATATGTACGGGTTTTTCTCCGGCTGTTTCCCGCCCGTTGCACGAGGGTTTCCTCCGGGTACTCCGGTTTCCTCCCTCATGCGGCAAAAAACAACTGCTATAATGGTGGTACTTCTTCCACTTAACATCTGCCGCCGGGGAATTTGGGTGGGTGGTTGCCTCGAGCATCGTCTCTATATATTATTATTATTATTATCTCACTCTTGATGGAATATATGACATTACACATTGAATTGTCACATGGTGCACAGGTCCTGACTAGGTTATCAGCGATTTACTTCATTCACGACTCAGCTACTTGCGATGAAGACAAATGACTGCACAGAACGTTTTAGTGTCACAGGGTTCTTCTGAGGCCATGTCGATCATCCCATAAGCGATTAAAATCCTTTGCAATGAAAGTCATTTGTTTTGTGATGGAAAGCAACAGGTTCGTGAGCTTGGTCGTACGCATGCCTCGGCCTTCTCCATAAATGCTCTGTTTCATTCAGCATACTAGACATTGGAGAAATGCTCTGAGGAGTGCGGTAGATACAACACTTGTGGTTTGTTCCAAGGGTCTCTCGAGGTGGACGAGAAAGAAAGGGCTATCCCTTGTACTCGTATGAGGGGTGGTGCGGATTACATACTGTAATAGGGAGGTGTGTGACGCATGTCGTTTCTCCTTGTCAATAAGCATGAGGACAGGCTCCCATAGCGCGACTGAAGCACTCTGTGGCATTAGCTTAGGGGCGACAAGTCATCATCTTATTATGGCAAGTGCCGAAGCCGCTCAGGACCTCTTCGTAGAGTTTGCCTATGAATGAAACTCCATTGTCCGACACAAGAATTTCTGGGGACTTATTGATGGCAGCGTTTAGGTACTTCCTAGCAGCCGTTTTCGCAGTGGTGTGTTGGTGGAAACCAGCCAGGCATACTTTGTAAAGTAGTACAGAAATATAAAACATACTTTTTGCCTCTCTGAGTTTCAGGGGTGGGCCGATGAAATCAATTCCGAGGATGTGCATTCGATGGGTGGGGAGCACTGGGCACATTTTACCCACCTTCTTCGTCTGCGTGATCTTAGCTACCTGGCACTGGTGGCACGAACGCATGTACAGCTTCATGTCGCAGAATACTCCAGGCTAGTACGCAGTAGCGCAAGCGAACAAGGGTCTTCTGAACTCCCAAGTAGCCTGCTAGTGGGTGATCGTGGTTTTCTTTCAGGAAGGAGTGATGGAGAGCTTTGGGCATGTAGACACGAAGTTCATCTCTCTGTCTTTCTCTATCTGGCGCACGTCCATGTAAAACTAGGCCATCTTCCTATGTTAACTTCATCTTCATATGTTAGGAGGAAGCTTGGGGGCCCTCCACATTTAAATAATAGTCATTGTTGGGTCTTTGTTGTCATTGTTGTCATTGCCCCGAGATGGTTTGCAATTTGGCATTGCTCGGACCTGCATTAGCCTAGCCTAGTCCAATCAATTAGCCACGTCTGGTCACGTTTAAGGTATGACGTAACGATTGCTCTGTTGAGCTTGTTGAGTCTGCTGAGCTGTTATTGCAGCTTTGGAAGGCACTGAACGGCTGATGTAACATCACTGTGCACGCGCGACGTCAAGTTTGGAGCCAAACTGTCTCTGAAAGTGGTGCGTTCTGTTTGGCCGTTTGGAAGGTACAGAAGGTTTATTCATTAGTTTCTGCACACAACAGAGGTTACGTAAAGCTGTCTGCTCTCCAAGCTATCACTTCTCAGACTCTGACTTCTGGGAATACCGGTGTGCCTTGCACTTATCTAGAATGGGAAAGCAAGGAATGACGGTAACAGTGTGTAGCCTCCTATTCTATAGAGCCATCATCACACGTATGTATTCGTCAACTGTTCTGGTCTGCTCTGCTGCAGCTCTCGAAGCATGGAGCCTTGTGAAGCAGCCACCCTACTTGTTTGGGCACCAAACGAATAGTGCGTAATCTGGCACAACTTCCTCTGGGACTGGGATCAGTCAGAAGTTAAAGTAACATTGCCACCAAATGACAAGGCTGCAACATATATAGGCATTTTCTGCTATCTAGTTCTATCTAGCCCTTACTTTCAACAGGCGAAGGAACACACAAATAAATTTATTTTTACACAAGAAACAAGCCACGTGCCTCTTTAATTATTGAGTGTTAAAGTTGGTGCACCCACGTGCACCACGAAGCAAGCGATAAAGTTAAGCCTAACGACATCACGGGCGCTTTTTTCTACATATTGGCTGAAACACAGCCTCTGAACTGCTAGATGGACACCATCTAGTGACAGTGATATCATTAACTTCACTGCTGGCTCCCTGCTGCACGTGGATGCACCAACTTTACATTCAGTAATCAGGGAGGCACATGGCCAGTTTAGTGTGTAAAAAGAAATTTCTTTGCTCATTCCTTCGCTTGTAGAAACCAAGAGCTACACTGAACTAAATAATGGCAGACGGCCATAGAAACAGCAACTTATGTCGGTGAATGGGCACCTGTAAGCAATATGTGAGCCGAAGCACCACCATGAGCTGGCAGATGCTCAAACTACAAGTGAATCGTCGTGCCTACGATATCATTTCCAATCATTTGACACTATAAGACACTCATTAGCAGGTGCATGTGCAGCGCGTGTAACTTACATTCCGTTATTTTATCACCTCCACTGTATCCTGTTGCTTATTTTATCTATGTTGCACCTTTTGAAAGGGAGAGCCTGGGTTTGGTTGCTCAGCATACTCTAATACAGTGCAGCCACTCTGATACATACACAGTACCTTCCTAAAGCACCGAACAGAACGAACCAAACACACCACTATTGGTGACAGTTCAGCTCATTCCCTACTATAGCCATGTTGAAGTGGCTTGCTTACGTCAACCATCATCAGCAATGAATCTGTTTCCGGTATCTCGCGCATGCTTAATAGCTCCACCACTGGCAAACAGCCGCACCCACCTCCCAAGGCGGTTTGCAATTTGGCATTGCTCGCGCCTGGTTACATCCATTAGCTAGCCTGGTCCAATCAATTAGCCACGTATGGTCACGTTAAATGTATGACGTAACAAGTGACGCAACATTAAGTTTGGAGCCAAACTGTCTGTAACAGTGGTGCGTTCTGTTCGCTCGTTTAGGAAGGTACCGACAGTACCTTCCTAAAGCACCGAACAGAACGAACCACTGTTGGTGACAGTTCAGCTCATTCCCTACTATAGCTGTGTTGATGTGGCTTGCTTGCGTCAACCATCGTCAGCGATTAATATGTTTCCGGTACCTGACGCATGCTCAAAAGCTCCAACACTGGCAACCACCCATAACCACCTCTCCGAGATGGTTTGCAATTTGGCATTGCTTGCGCCTGGTTATCTCCATTACCCTAGCCTGGTCCAATCAATTAGCCACTTCTGGTCACATTAAAGGTATGACGTAACGAGTGCTCTATTGAGCTTGTTGATGTTGCTGAGCTGTGATTGCAGTTTCGGAAGGTACTAGACGGTGACGCAATGTTACTGCGCACGCGCGCCATCAAGTTTGGAGCCAAACAGTCTCTAACAGTGGTACGTTCTGTTCGCCACGTTTGGTCGTTTAGGAAGGTACTGATAGCTGTATTGGGGTTGTTTGATTTTATGCCTTATGGTGCTACGACTAATTTAAATAAATAAAAGAAAGAAATAAATGAGTTGAGTAAATGAATTCATTATTGAGTAAAATATGAAGGTTTGCTCGGCATTTTCTGCACAGAACTTATGTAACCTGTGACTACATCAAGCTACCTGCTCTGCAAGCTACCACTTCTTGGACTCTTACTCCTGGGACAGCTGATATGCATTGCAACAAGAATTTATAGGGTTGATTGCAATTATAGCAGGGATGTCGTTAGCAGTGTATAGCCTCTTACTGTATTGGCCATCATACCAATACTGACCCCCCCCCCCCACACACGCGTAATTCTCTGGAGCAGGATACTTTTAATATCTTAAATGCTAAAGAGTACATGTAATACAAGGTATATAAGTACATGTATGTAAGTAAGGTGTATTAACGGATAATTATAAGGTAGATAATTTAATGTTCAGTGTCCTTGAATTTCAGGTCACTTTTGCCTTACACTTCGTACATACTATCTCTTTAAATATATACTGTATTGTCCAGTTACCTAATTACAGCCTTCGTCCAGTGCAGTCCCCTGAGGGTCATGTGCAGCGAGAAAGCTTAGGTGCATCACACTTGGCCTCCAATGCTTTAATGCTATGCAAGAGGAACTAATGCATTGAACGAAGTCGAGCCTTTCCTGGTCATAGGTCCCTTTCACATTATGGTCTTCCCACGAACTGTCACACCTACTGATGCTCACATAAAGATGGTTCGTCCTGCACACTGTACCATGCAACCTCAACTCCTAAAGCATTGTTCATGTTCTCACTTTCCGAAGGATGATGCAAGTCCGCTTACTCAATTCACTTAGACGTAACAATTGGGCACTTGCTCGCTCCAAGTCACTGCTTCATATGTTGATTACAACTTAGAATGTTTTTTCTACACACCCAAAACTTTTATGAAACCGGAACAAGGTGGCCACTGGCGTGGGCGCAGTTTACCATATATCGTCCTAGGTTGTAGTGTCTCTTATCCGGTGTTGGAATGACGAAGTTCCGGTTTCATGAATGTTTTGCATTTGTAGAAAAAAAGTTGTGTATACCAACAAGTCACCGTAGTAACAACACACGTTTTTCTGGGTTGCCCTCCAAGCTCATGACCTCGTGCGTATAACGCTTGCTGTTGCCTTCCATAAGAATATACTCCTGCTGTAACAAAGTGAGTTAACAGAAGCTGATTCAAAGGCTCTGTTCACATAAATCCAACTACAAATTTAAAGACAACACCAGCTCATTGATCAACACTACAAAAAACCTGGCCACCAACCCTCATATTTACCCATACTTCATCAAATTTCACAATTTCAAACAAGATTAAACTAAGAAACCCTCTGTGTTGCTCTTTTCTTCCCAGCAGTACACAATCATACCCTATCCAACACCTATAAATTCAAAGAATACATTGATTTATTAAGAAAATACTCATGTTTACAAATTACGACCCCAGAACAAGTTCACATCAGCATATAAATAGCAGACTTTCAAATAACAGGACACTGAACATACACCCTTCGATGGGTCCACCACCGGAGCAAAGGCCTTGATAATCACTGGACGCTGGGCCTCATCTGAACGCCGACTCTTGGCTCGGAACTCTCCAGGAAGAGAAAAGAGTAGCAGTAGACCAATCCCTACTTGAATGAATATGGGCGGTCCTCCCTAGTAAAGGCGGCCAATTCCCTCTGGTGTGCAGTATTCTGGGTAAGATGAAAGCGGTTCGTAAGGATTCACCATTAAACGGGACAACACCAGGGGAAGATTCAAGGAGGAAAACCAATGCCGGACTTGTGGCCGGAGATTATTGAATGCATGTGCGAACCGAGAAATCACCTTGTTTGCCAGTTTCCGAAGGTCATATGCACTGTTAAAACAGTTGATGACGGATTGATTACCTTTGGTGGCAATGGGAGACATGCCCAACTGGAAGAGATGGTCCAGGAACGCTACCAAAAAAGTAGCCGACGGGTCGCAAGCATCAACACTTTGTTCGTTATAAAAGGTATACCACCGTCGTCACCTAGCTTTGTAGACCTTCACAGTTGATGCCCTATGACAATGAAGAAGGCGACAAGTCACAGGCTACGAAAAAGCAGCTGCGCTCAAGTTCAGGGTCAAAATCGCCACATGTGAATATGTAGACAGGACGGGTTTTGGTGGATGGTCCAGCCTTGGTGTTGTGTTAAAAGATCCGATAACAGAGGCAGCACTACTGAATCTTACCTGGACAGTTCCAACAGGTCCACAAACCACGCCGTCTAACAGGTCCAGAAACTACAAGAAGGAACTCTCCGTTGGACTCCTGAAATTTTCGTCAGAACCCTCAAAAGTACGGAGAACAGGGGAAAGCCATCAGCGAACATCCTATTCCAATCCAGGCTGAGACTGATGGTTCCCCAGACCAAGCGTTCCAGAAAAGGGGGATACACAAAGAGCGAGAGCTGATGGTTGTGGCAGGTGGCGAACAGGTTTATCCACAGTGTTCCGCACCTCTGATAAATGACCCTGTAGGTCTTTGGAGACAGCTTCCATTTTGTGGTAGGAATCATGTTCAAACGCGATAGCTCGTCGGCCATCACATGGAGCTTTCCGGCAATGTGTCTGGGTAGCAACATCACACGCAGGTTTTAGCAATGGGAGAAAAGCGTTAACACCTCATCCAAGAGAGTCCGGGACTGGGTTAGTATTGTTGTCGGACATGATCACAACCACTTTCCCTTTCAGCTGAGAACCAAATGTGGACCGCATGAAGAATAGCACGGAGTTCCAGCATGTTGATGTGTAGGATCGCCTCGTCCACCGACCATATTCCCAAGTGGTAAAGTCGTCATGTGGGCATGCCAGCCCACTGTCGAGGCATCCGTGAAAAGATGAATATCAGTGCTGGGATCGTGAACAGGAACTTCCACGTTACGTTGCCCGGCCAAAGCCATCACTGAAGTCAGTCCCATGAGAGATTGTCTAGGTGGAATCGTATCCTTCCACGAGTCCTGGGGAAACCACTCGCCTCTCCGGAATCAATGCATAGGACGAGTCCGCCAGGTTCCGAGCGGAACAAGCATTGCGCAAGAGTCCACCTGACCTAAGACTGCGTCCAAATTCCTGGCGTTAATCCAAGACAGCCTTCACAAACCCTCCAGGATGGTCTAATGATTCGACACTACCTCCAGAGAGGGACGTATCAGGAAATTGACCAGGTCGATTTCTGCTCCCAGCAAAACAAATGACTGAACGGCTGGAAGCAAAACTTCGAGGGTTTGGCTCAGGTCCAGCTCTGCGAACAGCCAAAGGCAAAACCAAAGCGCTTGAAGGAGAAGTGAGGCACCCGCATACCGAAAAGTCAGTCGTCAAGGTACACGTTACACCTGATATGCTGGCTGTAAAGAAATCCCACCACGGGGCGGAGAACGGATGTAGGGCACACATGGGATGCCATCGCAAGACCGAAGGGAATATCTTCACAATGGGAAGTCAGGTTGCAAGACATGAAGCGGAACAGATGAAATATTAATGGATGTAGAGGGATGTGCAGGCACATGTCCCCAAAGTTGAACAACGACTCCCTCACTGATGCCAACAACTCCATCTGTTTATCATTATTATTATTATTTAGAAGCATAAAAAAGGACAGTCACAAAAGAGACAAACCCACAGCAGATGCCCGCGTGCGGATTGGGGCCGCAGAAAAATACAATCAAAACACTGATAGTCTGCTAGCAGGTCCAAAAACCTGGAAGTAAAGTCTGCCTAATGTTTTAGTGTTTTGTTTCTTCAAAGCATACTTAATGAAATTCTGCAGGGTGCCACTTTTGTCACCCTTGATTCAAATTCAGCAGGCGAACGAAAGCAGACGAACGTTCACGACGAAGTAAGCGGTGATGTGGTAGCCTGATGAAGACAGTCGTTCTGAGCCCCTCCAACTCCAGAAAACCTGACTGTAGAAAATTTGCAAGGGTATTGGAACGGTAAATATCCTTTACTTTGAAATCTAAGAGTACAGAACGTCAACACGGACTCGATTTTTCAAAGTAAGCGATGTGACATTTTTAAAAAAAAGCAGTGATCTTCTTTCGCATTACTACAACGTACCATTTGTGGCTCTGGTGAACCAGATTAATTCCGCTTGGTGCAGTTACAGGAATCAGGCTTTTATTGACAGCATCGTCTATCCAGCCGAATTCTTTGCCAGTGGTTGTGGAGGATTTTCCTAAGCGCAGATTTCCAAATACACACTTGGAAATGTGTCCATTCACATCTTTGGCAAATGCCTCAGTAGTAGCGGTAAGGTGCACATTTTCACGGTCTTGTTCAACTTTCCAGTTCCAATTTTTTTAAGCCACATTCTGTATCTTATATTTGACATACTTCCAGGCATAGAAGACCAATAGCATGATGCTATAATTATAGTAGTATAGATCTACATATTATATGCATGTCAGCTCGTATTTGCCCTAATTTTGATACTTTAATCCCTTTTGAAGAAGACTCACAACAGTTGAATTTCTTATAACATAAAGATGGGATACTGTTTCACATCCTGATAAAGCATGGGCCACTAAACGATAGCTAATTATTTCACAATGCTTCTGAACTGTCATTCTAATACCAATAACGTGATGCTGGAGGCAGATTCCTTCCATTAACACAGTCTTGACATGTAATTACAAGTGATTACAAGTAAATGCACAATCTTTGTAATAGTGAAGAAGCAGAATAAAGATATCGGTGTCATCACTTCTAATATTGTTAAAGTTTTTGACCTTCACCGACGCAGGACACCATTTGATGTGAATAACCATATCAGCTTCTTCGTGCATAGTGGATGATTGTGCACTGTAGATGATTTAAATGATTTATTTTGTAAAATCTTAGGTTGGGTATCAGTAGATCCTGGTATTCCTTCCCAGTCCTATTTACCTTTTTCTTGGTAATCTTTATTACAGTATTATTATTATTATTATTGTAATTTTATCTTTGTCACTAGAACACGGTCGCCACAAACACACGACCGTTTGTTACACAGAAGCGCCTTTTTTTTAAAACAAAATCAATTTTAAAACTATTGCTCCATTTATAATCAAGTGAAGTAATACTTTTAAAGTCAATTAATACTTTATTTGTACCGCATAATGATACTCTTCCCCCCCCCCCAAAACTGAACAAGCCTCTACATTTTCTAGGCCTATTCAAATTCCATAAATAGAGATTTGCAGATACTTCATTCTTTGTTTAACAAATTTAATTTTTTTTCAGTTGCAATAGCAGACATAGTATTGCTATTATGTCGTTTATTGAATTTAACATCTTCGTAATATTTAAGGATATCCCATAACCAAGCATGATTAATCGATGGAGACTTTTAGTTCATCCTTCTGAACTGTCCACGCTCAACACATTTAAATGGCTTCTGCCAACTGTGTACAATTGCATGCAGCGATAAACCACTCTTTTGTAAACTGCCTTTCCACATTCAACATATTTGAACGATTTCTTTACGCAGTGTATAACAGTATCATGTTAAATAATACTTGTTAACAATATCTTTCCCACACTTGCAACATTCAACTGGTTTTTTCCTAACGTCTGCAATCCCGTGCTTCGTCAAACTAAACTTGAGTGTAAACGCCTTTCCATAGTCACGACATTCTAATGATTTCTATCACCATGTACAAATGGAACGTATTGTAAACGAAACCACTTCACAGATTCTACAGAAGCTGAAACCGTCGTGTTCAGCGGCAATAACAAGCATTCGTCATTCTCAATTCTTGCAACAGTGATGACGCCATCATCATGGAGCACAAGAAACCCATCACCACGATCCTAACGTCCATTAATGATCACCTAAAAATCTCAAGACAACGTAGACGATTCATTACTTGATTTATAAGGCAAATTTTTTTTCACAATTTTCTTCCCCAAGAAAATTTCAAAGGGGCACAGTACTGGATGAGTACACAGAGAGGAAGGATGTTTGGCGGCCATCGTGTGAATGGAGCTTAATCTGGCATGGTCATCAGATCCAGGAAGAGTTTCATGAAAATGTTGACGTGCAATCGGAATTTTTTTTGGACCCCGACTTAAAAAAACGTTCCACGCACTAAGAAAAAACCATGCGGGCGCTCCAGAGAATCACTTTATTACCTTTTAAGAGCCAAGAGCACTCAAGTTTCATGAAGCAAAAATTATCGATAACTACCCTTGGACTCGTGATATTACTTAAGAGAATTTCCCTGACAGAAATTTGCTCACTTGATCGTGTACTAAATTTGTCCAATCACAACCGACTTACAGTGGTAACACTCCAGTAGTTTTCGAAAGCTACTGAGGTGTTATAACTAAGTCAATGTTCATTGGCTAAATTTAAAACTAAATCAGTAAGGAAAAATTCTCTTTCATTGGTCGATGCACTGTAATGCCAAATATGGCAAGCACTATTTGAAGTTGATGCACTTCCAGGCGTCACTCGCTCCAAACGTTACAACGTTGTCATGTTACGATACGTTTGTTGCATTAATTTCAAATAGAAGTATGTATTTTCCTATCAAAAACAATCCTGAAGGCCTTCCTTTCGAAATGCACACTGTGTCGATCGTTTGCATAACATAGCAACGCCTGCTGTCACACGTAGAAGCAGGAACCGCTGGCGCAGCTACCGGCTGCTACCGTAACCTAGCAACAATTCAGAGCAACGTTTTTATAATTTATTACGCTCCACTATACTACGCATTTGATTTTTTTTTAATTACTCTTGCAATTTGATAAAAAGTCTAAATGTGTACCGCATTTAATAATTTATTATTACGGAATTGTTTGGAGTAAAAATATTTGGAGGTGTGCGCCAATGAGACGTTCTTCAGCGGCGGCGAATATCAATTTGTCCCCTGCGGCCGTGGTGCAAATCAGCGCGTTGATATGTGGTGGGCAGAGGCGACTTTCAAACAATTTTTTAATTCTGCTTACGTAATTTAGAGTGCTGAATAAAAAAAAAATGACGAGAAATTATCAAACTAAATACCCCGCGAACTATTGGATATTATCAAATTTTTTCCAACACTCGTGTTTTGGCCCATTAAACTCACTCGTGCTATTTATTGGCAGATAATTTCCCTCGTGCTTCGCACTCATGAAATTATTATCTGCCTAAATAGCACTCGTCGTGAGTTTATAGGGGCCAAAACACTCAGGTTGAAAAAATTATCGATAATTTCCTTAGCTCTTGGGATATTACATATGGGAATTACCTTTCATTTCCCAATATTTTATTAAGACACTTACGTCACTTTAACTGTATCATCCTACTGATTTGATCTTGCCAAAGTTACCAGACTTCTAGCAGTTATATGGTTTTCAAATGTCTTACCACAGTGTTGACGGCGATCCCTAACAGGAAAATCCTAATCGGAAAAAGAATTGACAGAAAAGCGAAAATCCTGGCCCTAATGATTACGTCTCTGAGAAGATATGCATACCATAAAGTCTTCCATATTCAGAGATGTCAACAAATTCATTCAGATGGAGGAATTTCCAGCAAAAAGTCAGACTTCATCATAAATAACCCTAAGTCCCCCCCCCTCCTCCATGGGCGATAACGTGTTAGACTTCCTGTTCACAAAAATCACTACATCTCCTATCATGGGCAACGTGGTAGCCGACCTACCTTTTGTCTGCCCTCCCGGGGGACAATCTCGTCTCCCTTCTAGGGGAACACGCCGTGGGGAATCGGCAACGTCGATTTTTGTGACTACTTGAACTTGACTTAGATTTTGCCCGACGCAGGGACTACACCCGAATTCACTTTGTAGTGATAATATTGTCCTTTCTGGATGAATGATTTTTGTCCTTATCATCAGAGCCAGAAACACCAGTACACGGCCTGGTCGAACAAGCTCCCCTTTCTCGGGCCAAGCCTATGCCAGAACCTGAACTTCCAGAGGACAAGTCCTTACTGGATTGAGCTTTGCTCTTAACGAAATATTTCTGAAACGTGGTATTCTGACTATAATTATTTGTTAATTTTAATATTCTAAGTTACCACGGCTGGATTCAGAAGCACGCCTCTCTCGTGGGCCTCATTTTTGGTCCGGACTTTCACCACATGCCTTCAAACGGCTTTAATTAGTTTTCGGTATGCTGCAGGCAAATATCACAAGGATTTAACCTAATATGAAAAACCGAAGGTTCGGCCATTTTACTTTGGTTGATACTCATAATCAAAAAACACACACGCTTGAACAATTTTTGGTAGTGTTGATGGTGGGTCTTGGTTTTGAAGTAGGTGTTTTGATTTACCATAAATTTGCAGGTCCTACATTTTGTCAACAAACCGCGATTGTCCCCAGGAGTCTTAGTGCGATCACACTTCCATTTTAAAAATGTGACTAAGGAACATGAAGATTGGGCATTTTATGTGAAGCTATAGCATAGGCACAAACAACTAGGTCAGCGCCAAAACGATAGTTGTAAAAATGGACAGTGTTTGCTGGGTGCTGAGCAAGGTGGCCAGCTTCTTTGAAGTTTTTGGGCATAGAGCATAAATAAACGATATTTAGCCAATAACTAAAGAGAAGTATATTTGGATGAAAGTGAAAACCTAGTAACTATTCTGCAACAGCAACACATTCTCCCTATTTGAAAAACCACAAGTACAGTTCTGTGAATTATCTGATGTTTCGAAGCACTTTTTTTTTATTAGAAAACTGTTTATTACAAGAACTACACAATCGGCACTTGTCACACCGTTTTCCAGCAGTCTGTTCCGTAAAATGCATAAGCTCTTGCACATTTAATGCTGAAATTGTAGCAATTCTGTAACATGCAACAGTCACGCTTCAACTGTATCAAGCTGGATCCGCAGCTGCTCTTCATGTAGTCTTTGGAGCTTTTTTTCTTCTTCAAAACTATAAAGATCATTAAATCTGGGTTTTGTTTCCTTGACTAACATGATAGAAAGAATTTCTCTGATAAGAATATTTATGGAAATAATGATTCCCACAATCATGTTCATATCTATTAATCTCGCATTTCATTTCACAGCCCATTCACAACACCATAGAACTGTGTTCGTGAACCATCTGGTCAGCCACATCTGTTCCAGATACGTAAATGTTTGCTGCTGCACAACTTGCTAAGCTGCTTTGTCTTTAGGCCTTTGCGGCCACATTCCCGTCAATGGCTTTTAGCTGCGTCCTTTGCTGCAACAATGAGAGGATGCAAGCTAGCGAGGGGTCGAGCCAATTTCAGGAAAGGATGCTGGAAAAAAAAAAAAGAAGCCAAACAATAAATTGGTGAATATCACAAAGTTAAAAAATTCATATTACCACCCAACGAAACCAGAAACCAGGTAGGTCCCTTGAAATTAACAAACTTAAACAACAAGCATAATTTTCAAAATTACAGGAAGAAACAAAATCTTTCTTCGTGAATTACTGACAGACCTAATACTGGTGGATGTAAATACAGTCGACTGCCTTAATCAGGCTTTCCTTCACGTGCTACCTCGTCCTCACCGCTTGCGTGTGATTCAAATTTGGCAGTTTCACATTCCATCTGGCGTTTATATCCACCAGTACTAGTACTTTTAAAAATTAGCGAAGAAAAACTGTTTCTTCCTGGAACTTTGAAAATTGTGCGATTTCCGCAAGTTTGCTGATATTTCCATTTGTGTTAATACATGCAAAAACCGGTAAACGGCGTTGACAGTGATAATATTCAGACATAATAAATTATACGAATACACTAATATCACCTCCAAGAATGTAGGAGGTGTGTTAATACATGTACGACTACATGTATAAATGACTTTCACGGATAAATTGCTGGTAAGTAATTAAATAAAAACCTGAGCATTTTTCTCTTCCAGAGGGAACAAGGTCAAGCACCAAACTTTCCAATTTCCACCACTATTCTACTACATGTAGTTCAAAATTTACCATAATGATAATAGTGATGACCTTGAAGGACCATTCCAAGGTCATTTAAACTAGCATTAGTACATGCCCCCCGACCCATACTATATGTACCGTATGTACATTTTCGTGTTTTTCCTCTAAGTAGAGTTCAAACGGCAGTAGGCTTCTCCAGGCTTTTGAGCCACCCTGTATACATTCCCGGCAAACTATGTTACTCCAGAACGGAATCGCAAACTTGAAGATGAAACTTTCAGGGCAGGCCCATGGTACCAATGAGATTCTTTTCGTTTATTAGAATCTAATATTTTACTATTACACACACTTAATTTAATGTTAGGTCTCTATGAGTTTTGTGAATGGCACCTTCCTTTGGTTTAATTTCGGTAGATTAACTTAATACGGTGTGAAAGTTTGGCCAAGTATTGCCTGATAGCTGTGTGGTAAACTAAATTGGTGTGTAACGAAATTGCACTGTTGTAATTTTGGGGGATATGGCTGCATGCTCACACGCTCGAAACCTGTTTTTCCATGGCAATCTAACACAATTTTTGAAGCACAACACTAAGATATGTGTGATACACGCAGAGTCCAGCCAAAACGTGAGTGTCGCTGTATGCTCGTACACGCAGAGTGCATCCCGTGGGAGAGCTGAGAAGGTGGCACGAAAATTGTTTCAGACTTGGGACAGAATGAAACATATTTTATCGCAAACAGAAAATAAAGGTAAGCGTTTTCGGAGCACAGTAAAACCGTCTGGCAGTGCAATCAACAAATCGTTAATACGTGAAATGCACAACGAGGGAATAACTGGAGCCTTATCACCAGTGGCATAGCTAAGGGTGTGCAAACGTGTGTAATGCACACATTGCCCTTTCGCCATTAACTACCTATTTTCCATGGTAAATTTTACTTAGGTAAATAAACAACTGTTTGGCATGCTAGATTATTTCTATATTTTTTTTATTGTAGGCTTAGTATAGCACTGTAGGCCTGTAATTGGTATTTGACTATTTCTTAACTAAAAGTTGTAGTCTTTAGAATTTGATGTAAAACCTCCCCATCGGTCTGTAGGAAAAAAAAAAAGTTACATCCATCGGCCAAAAATTCTCCCACAACCAGGCACAGGTCTTCCTTAAGCACATGTTGCCCTCTGCCTAGGCACATGTTGCCCAAATTCCTGGCTACGCCACTGCTTATCAATATCACATCCTGGCGCCAGCCTGCTCCCTCCTAGGTGGAGTGTGCATTATCGTCTGTTAAGACGAGGTCACTTGGCCACAGGTACTGAACAGCTGGTCCTGGCAACGCCGAGACATTTTTCACAACTGTGTTCAAAACTATTTTTTCCATCAATTTTCCAAACCGCCAGATTGGCAGAAATGTCCCAACGTAGTTTCCTGTAAGCAGCCAAAACACAGCTAAAAAAGTGTCTAATAAATCAAGGCTGAGAACTCTAGGATCGTTGCTTGAACGAGTGTTTCCCGCACCAAGGATAGTCCGAAATCAAGAGCCAAACACGGGCCGTCGAACTTAAAATAATGTTCAAATCAGCATATACTTCCAATCGGGATTAAGGAAGTACAAAATCCGAATCACGGGTCCGAAATCTTACGAAAACTAGCATGCAACAAGCTGGCCCGAGTAAGCAGGACTAATCAGAGTTTGAATGTGCTTTGGATAGATGTTCCTGTCATCTCTCCTACTTCGCTCACATATTTCATACTTCTGTAATTTCTTCTCCGGAAAAGGATACACACATTTTGCGAGGGTTTGTGCGGAAAATACAGCTCCTAGACTTGTAGCATAGAGAATGACGATCTCCCAGCGTGATCACAAGCCTCTACGAAGTACACATGTTAGACGTGGACTATGCTTAACACAGCATAAAGAAGAGACGTCTGCTTTGCTCGGAAACGAAAGTGGGGATCAATGGGCCGGTGTCAATGAGATATATATTACGGGGCACCACTCTGGTGGGGAGCCGGTAGGTTGCCCTACGTTTTGGGGTTAATGTTGGGCATGGAACATTATTTTGAAACGAAAATTGCTTAAATTAAGAAAAGTAAGTATTTTAGGAGAAAAATAAAAATCAATTTTTCCCCCCCTATCTATCTTCTGAAGAAAAGGAGCTGTTAACATAACTTGGGGTTTGGACCTTTGGAACTTATCCAGATGTAAACTAAATTCTTAAGGTTAAAAAGAAAATCAAACCTTGAGCAGGTCGGAAGCAGATCCTCTTTTATCCACGTCGACCTCTAAACATCGATCTAGGAAATCCTGAAATACTGGGGAAAGTTTTTCTTTTTCCTTAATTTCTGGCTTTCCATTTGTCGCAATCAAGTACAAAGCCTGCAGGAAACAAGTGTATGATAAATCCTACATGCACAAGTATTAAATACTCTAGATCAAGAACATATACAAAAAATTCTTTGCTACTCACGCTAGAGCAGGTCGAAAACAATTTGTGAAGGCCAACCATGCAAAAACATTTTTCTGATAGTTTTGCCAAAAATTTACCAATTAGGCCACTAAAAAAAAGAAAGTTGATTCTCAGGCATTTTTTCTAAAGAAATCCGTGCGGGCGGGCGAATTTTTTTCCGTACATTTTGGGGAATTATTTTTTTAGTTTGGGCAAAATAAAGAATACTGCCCCTTAATGCTTTTTACCATGTGTCCACACAATTACTTAACGAGAATAATGGTAATTTTATATTTCAATTTCTCAATAAGGGCTATATTTGTTCTGTAACTGCTATTTTTTCCACGTCGTTGCTTTTTATTTCCCCGTCAAAAAATCGGTGCGGGAGGGCCTGAGAACCAACTTTTCTTTTTTTAATGGCCTTACACCGTTTTTTTTTGTTTTTTTTTCGAAAGCTGATAATATGAAGTTAATAGTGTAAAACACTCGTTATATTTTCGATCTGGGCAAATGAACTTTTTTTTAACCACCAAACCAACTTTTTAAGAACTTGGACTTTGCAAGGAGGGAGTCCTTGTAGCCAAAATCACTAATCAGTCACAAAAATACAATTAACAGCACAAATTAACAGCACAAAGCATGTTCCAAAAGTCCAACAATTGGGGTCTTGTGCTAAAGCAATCACTTTCAGCATTTCTGATAAGATTTTAATGTTTTTCTATTAAAAAAATAGACAAAATTACTTTGGAAAAAATAATAATTAAAATAAAAAAGGCATGGTGATCTTGTAGCCTTTTTAAAGAGAAACTTGACCTAGAACCAAACTTTTTTTCTCTCTTCATATCCCAACCAAGGTAATTTGCATTCAAGTTATTTGAGGAATACCAAGTAAGGGAAGAACAAGGTTTGTATACCAACAAATTAAGAACTTTTCATTAAATCTTGAGCATATTTAAGATTATTTTCAAGGCATCTAGTAGAGAAAATTAACCTAAATACCCATGGGCCATTACAGTAAATTTTTTAAAACTTGGAGGAGGGGAGTGGGACGATAAATCAAACATAATCCAAGTTCTAACCTTAATTTCTGTCCAGGTAGGGCATTTACTCTATGATGGGAAAGTCGATTATGCGATAACACTCGTACGTGATCTGGGTTTAATCTAGCATTAACGCAATGCCGTTATTCTCATTTATTCACAAATTTAGGTCAGTTCTCCAAAATCTCAACATAATTCACAGTTCTGATTTCTAACCACACAAACTGTATTATCCAACTTGTTTCACCACCGGGAACTCCTCTCGTTGGCATACAGAAATGTTTCACCCAGTCTTGTATCAATCCACAGCCAAGAAGCATTAACTGCACCTCTATTTAAATACAACAATGTCGGACGATTCCTCGCTGATACTTGTTTCTATTGCCTACCAGAAATATAAATAACCTGCAGTTTTTTGCATTCCCTTTCTCCATCAGCTATTTCCTCTAGAGATAAAAAATTTGGCCTAGTCCCAGCTTGTAACCCAGTGTGCGCATGCGCGGTCTCCTGCAAATAAGACGCCCGATGGGCTAGAGTAGCATCTCTATTTCTCTGTTACGTCAGGTGGCGACCAGAGAGGGGAGGTATGGTGGGTAAAAGGTAATGCATATTTTCGGTAGGCAATAGAAACAAGAAACAGCTGGGAATCATTCTTAAGTTTCTATGTGCTGTTTGTTCGACAGTGTGCATAACCTGTAATTTTTAGCATTATAGCAGACCTCGTCCACGCCTAGAGGGGGGGTTACCACCTCGCTGATCACCCCAGAGTTACAAGCTGACATAACAGAGTTAAGGATTCCAAAACCCCAAGTGCCTCAGGTGGACGCATTCCCTGTTGGATGCTGACAGAAGTCAGAAGGAGCCTTGGAAACAAGCCAGCGTAAGATGATAAAAAGGATGAATTGGTTACACATACCATGATAGCTGCAGGAAGGACGACCAGGCGGCATTCGGCTATGAGCAAACAAATGGTCGGTTGTAGGCGAGGCTGATAAATGCAGAAACGGTGTCGTGGACGAGAAACTGATAGACGAACGTCATGGCGCAGGAGTGCATGACAGGCAAATCTCAGTAGTTAGCTGGAGAATTAGCTGTAGTCCAGCGACATGCGTCGCTGTGATCAGTAATAACGTTTCCGTAGTTAGTTCGAGACGTTGAAGACAAGAAGTGGCTTTCGGAATCAGCAGCGTCGCCGTTAAGTTTTTGTGAACAATTTTGCGGGACGATAGTGTGAGGTTTAAACAGTGTTCCGTTTAGTTGATCGGGAGGATGAGGTTTGTTTTCAAAGCCTGAAAGGGATGTCTATTCACCAGATGGTCAAAGAATTTAACGAAGTAAGAATGGAGACAGTAGCAACACAGGTGCATAGCGTTGTATGAACATGTGGGAGAAAGCAAAAGGTTGAATACGAGGGTGAATACGAATTGAATTACTAGTTGTAGTTAAGGCTGCACGGATACCGATACTAGATCGGATTTGCGGTATCGGTAACTTTCACAGAAATATCATTAAGTCTGGAACCGTTCGAGATTTTGAAACGCAGTTAGAGGCGTTTTGCTCAGGAAATCACTGACTATCTTCCTAGCTATGTTTTAACTGTGGGTTACTATTTCAAAATATTTTATATTGATAATTACTGGACTTTTGAAGAAAAATACACTGTTGACGACAAATTAGGGGATACAATTTTGGATATCTATACTGGTATTGGCAAAATTTTTAAAATTGGTTTGGTATCAGATCGGTAAAGATGGTATCGGTGCAGCCTTAGTTGTCGTTGTTGCTTTCTATTTCATGGTTGTTTTTTTTTGATTGGGACGAAATGTGTGAACAAGTGAGATTTGGTAATTGGTAGGATGGTGCACACTTGGCGACGGGCATGGAAACGTGTCTAGGAAGAAAACATTCGAAAGGAAGGGGAAGATGATGGAGTTGAATGTGACGGAAGGCACGTCTGCTGAAGGATGCGTATGCAGTATACATGAAAATGTATAGAACACATAGATGCAGTCGTATCTCCTGCTTGGTTTTGTTTGTCCACTTTTGCTGTTGTGCGGGTTTGTTTTTTATATAGCGCACTGATAATGTTGTGTGGGAAACGTGTTGAGAACTTATTCAGGAGTCGGAAACCCAAGCCATAGCCTTTGGCCAAAAGCACAGCAGGCTGGATATGTTGGATTTTGGAGAGAGACCGTACAATAACCTAAATTTGTGAATAACTAGGAACAGACATTGCGTTAATGTTAGATTGAATCTAGATCATGAACGATCTCATTTTGGCAGGCTTTACCGTGTTAGAGAAACTCCCTTCCTGGACCGAAGTAAGTTTAGAAAATATATTATTTTTGTTTTAACACCTACTCCCCATTTTTACTAAATTAACTGCATAAGCCCATACACGTTTAATACATGATTTATGGTATTGCGAGGAATAGTGTCCAGCCACCATGCATAAAATTTGTTTAGTTGTTCACACCCAGCTGTTACGTTGGTTGATTACTTTATAAAATATTCAGGGATCAGAGTGGCCTTCAATTTTTTTGTGACATTTTTGGGAGGGCCTTTTCTTTTCCTAACCAGTTACTGAGCATTACATTGATGAACCTCTTTTCAGCACACACGACATGGTTTTCTTATTACATTCACCAAATGTTAACTACAGCAATGTAGGCAGAATTCTAACTTGCTCCTAGCTGTAATAATAAATTCTTACCCTTAGCGGATTCTCATTGAGGTATGGGGGTTCCCCTTCAATCATTTCAATGGCCATTATGCCCAAGCTCCAGATGTCCACCTTAGGGCCGTATTGTTTACGCGTCACAACCTCAGGTGCCATCCAATATGGAGTACCTACCATGGTTGTTCGCTTACTTTGTTCGGGAGAAATTTGCGCACAGAAGCCAAAGTCAGCTGCAAAATAATTTTAATTAAGTAAATACATGATAAAATCAGTCTAAATAAATCAACATGTATATGCATAAAAGAGGCAGATACGCCCCCATATTAAGGATATGTGCTCCTGAATATTTCTGAGCCTTTCCACCCTGCTTCAGTAGAAGGATACAGGTGAAATACAGGTCCTCTGAACATCAAGGACTGCTACCATTTCAGTGGTTTTGCTTCTGTGCATATTTACTTCAGTTTTCAGTAACGACATACCTTCATTATCTGCAATACACCATTTAATATATACAGGCCTGTAGCTACAATTTTTTACTGGGAGGGCAAGAATTTTACGCAGCCCCCCCCCCATTTTTTCACAATTTTTTTTGTTAACAATCTGCGAACTGATCGAGTGTTGTAAAACTGAATATTTCTATCTGCCCTCCCTCCCTACCGTTGGCACAATTTTAGTGTTGGCTTGATTATTAACTTTATTTAGTTTCCTATAAAGCTTTTAGAGTCATAATTACTGGAATTATGTAGAAAAAGCTTTATGTAGATAAAGCTTTATTTTAAAAACGAAACCTGGTTAATTTCAAGATTTAACATTGAACTACCGCATTTCTTTTTTAGTTATGTCGGAAAATTACTGGGTTTCGACTTTTCTTTTCTATTTTTTAAAAAAAGTGATATCACCTCACAAATGAATATTCACTAAGCTAAGCCCACCATCTATTACTTCATTAGTTAAATAAAAAACTTGACCACTGCTACAACCTTATTATATTTTATTTACCCTTTACCTAATAGTCGGTGAGACAGGCTTCGCGGTTTTTTGTTGCTGGGGGTGATATCATTTCTAAGGGGAACACTCTTCGGTCAGAACATGGGTTATGCTTGGTACACTGTATAGAAAACTTGGTAGCTGCTATTTTTATTCACGTACCACTACTATGATTGGTTGAAGCTTGGCGAGTTCTTTCGCCCTTCTGGGTTTCGTTTCTGAATCAGATTGTACGAAGACAAAATTAAATTAAAAAGGAAGGCCTTATCCATCTGCCTTTTGACGAGTTTCTTCGCACTTTGTTCTTGTAAAGTAAATCAGAAAGTTATTAGTTTCTGGCTGGTTGTTGACGAAGCAGTCAGTCAGCACTAAAGACTGTCCTTTTGATAATACACTAGTCTGAGAAAACAAAACTGCCCGAAATGGGACTCTAACCCAAGACTTCCAGCATGGCTAGCCCACTGCGGTACCGTGCCCAGCAGTTGTTCAACCTCTTTAATTTGTTATTTAAAGGACGCTGACTTGCGAGAAATAAGAAATATCTTTGCTCAGTCTTATAGCGTCCACAGAATGATGCGAGCCACTTTGAGTTCTATAGTGGATCTTATTAAATCGTCCTGCACACGAATTCTCATGCAACTTCACGTACTTAATGCATTAACTGTAATTATTCTTTGTAACACGTTCTCCTGTCATGCTTATTAAATCATGGAGGAAAATATAGGTTAGAATTTCTTTTTGTCTGACCATTTGCTCTACGAACATGATGCACATGCACACACTTTTATTGTATTTATTTTTCCTCTGGCGTGGCAAAAATTAATACAACAATGTGTACGCTTTTCAGTATTCATTTGATTGCCCTTATGTAAATTATTGCTGAAAATATTTAAAGCCGATCAAGTATGCATGATGCAGTACATACATCATTTTGTAAATAATTATTCCAGTAACTATAAGAGTTCGTTTTTTTTTTTTTTTAATACTGCTTTTTAAAACTACAATCTTCTTCCATCATCGCACATAGATGCTTTATAGATTTATTTTTTTTATTTTTTATGGTGGGGTCACTTGGTGTTTCGTTTTTGGTTCATTAACCGTGAATTGGTGAAAGTTACCATAATTTAGCTTTAGTAGGCTGGCCAAATTTATTACGGTTGTGAATTACAAAATAATTCAGCTCAGGCTGAGTTGGATATTTCAACTTGTGATGTGTGGCCAACTTAGAATCTGGATTCCATCCTTATTGATTCAAGAATTCTCCACGATTGGTCGTATTTTATTTAATTTTACATCATATCTGCATAGGTCTTAATTTTATATTTTATATCACACCTGACGAATCAAGAATGATATAAAATTCGGGGCAATTTCAGTATTTCGTTTAGTTCTATGGCTTGTGTGGAGTAGTACAAATCCTAATTTTTCAACTCGTAAAGCTCTGATTCCTCAGGTCGACCTTCATACAAATCGGTACACATGGTGGACCCTCACACGAATGGTTTTAAGTAAATTTTTTTCCTCTTTATCCCTGACAGTTATAAATGCAAAATTTTTTTATTTGTTTTAGGTACATTCAGCAGCGTTATTTTTTAATGTGTGCCAGAATAGCAGCAATGTTAACTGTTGCTTTCATCGAGGGGAGGTGGTGGAGCTAAAAAAGAAACCAATACTTCAATGTACAGTGGCTATGCGTACTGCCCCACTGCAATGGTACTACGATAGGGCTTCACTGCACGACTCATTTACCGTCCTTCACCTTAGCTGTCTCGGTTGCTTATTTTTTGCCGTTTAAACTAATCTGAACGAACAGCTTGTGTTTCAGTTTATTTCTAACCACTGACACCACTAGTATGGTACGAGTGAAATATAGATATTCCAAAATAATAACAATAAAAATGTTGTTGTTTAACCCACCAAACTTCCAGATACAACTAATATCGAGACAAATAAAGGCAATTTCAACTGAGTTATGTCAAGCTTTCTTAACCCATAAACTGCTACTGCAGAATTGGTGAGAACGGTAAGGCTACCAACAAAAATTCTATTATTATCGGCCAGAAAAATATATGGCTAGCAGAACGTAGCCAAATCTCGGCCGAATTTTTGCAACTACTACCACTAACCTTCAATAATTTTTGAAACTTTCTGGAAACATTTTGCAGTTAAAAAGTAGTTTGAAATCAACATTCTCTCCCCCATAGAAATCGCTTAGACTGTTTCCCCCTTGTTTGGGGTTCGTCAGTACAGAATACTCTGTGGATGAGAGCAACGGCACCTTGCTGGGGATAATTTAACAAGCACAAAATCAGACTGACTTCAGCAACCTGAAAAGCTGAAGCCAGTCCAGTTTTGTGCTAGTTATAAAAGTTAAAAACTAAGAAAAAATTCAGAACATGTTGCAAATAACCAAGGAGTCATACATGGTTACGAGTTCTTAAAGCCAAACTGCTCTCAGCCACAAAGATCTCTAGATAGACTGTTTCGCCCTTTTTTTTAGCTTGTCAGTAGAGAATACCGTGGTGGATGAGAGCAAAGGCACCTTGCTTATGGTAATTTAACAAGCACAAAACCGGACTGGTTTCAGCAAGCTAAAAAGCTGCTAAATTTGGGTGTCGTTCTACTGAACATTAGACACCCAAATTTAGGTTTATTAATGGCAGTTGAACATTTGATAATAATAGGCCTAAATTTGGGTGTCTAGCATTCAGTAGAATGGAGTAGCCCAAACAAGACGTAGTTGCTGCTTTTTTGGCTTGCTGAAACTAGTCCATTTTTGTGCTTGTTAAGTACTAGTTGATTTGCTGCGTAAGACTTACTTAGCTTGACGCTGCCGTCCATGCCGAGAAGAATATTGTCACTTTTGATATCTCTGTGTATCACTTGATTGCAGTGTAGAAACTCTAAAGCCTGCAGAACCTAACCAAAATAAGACAATGATGTATTAGAAATTAGAAACTAAGGTAAAAGAACACAGGAGAAGGGTCAGTTTGTTATAGTTATGGAAGCAGTCTTTGAAGGCTTCCTGCGGGTTGGGCGCTTAGAAAACCACAATTTACCCCATTCTGTATAAAGTCAATCAACAGGGCTGCAACGATATCATTACTTGTACTAGCTAGCAAACATTGGTAAAGCCTAGTTTTTTTCGACAATTTCGTCATATATTTTGACTTTCAAATACACCACTTTTAATACTGGTACCAGTACCACTGGTATTTAGCCGACTAGAAATTTTATTTGAATTAGAATATGGTATTCGGTATTCGGCCGAATAATGGTAACACTTCTGGTGAAATGTTAACCACGGTAACTTCTGAAGGCAGAATAACAACAGTCAACAACAAAACAAATAAACATAAAAAACAAATTAGTGTAGTATACAGGAACCAAAAAGCAAATTTTGGGCAACATCATCGAAAAAAAGAAGTTTTACCGACACGGATCTTTTCCAATACCATGCAACCAACCTCCCCCCCCCCCCCATGGTCTTATAATGTACATTTTTTTTTTACACTGATACCACACTGAGGGCTAGTCAAACTGATTACATACGGAAAAGCCTTATGGAAAAAGTATCATACGAAAAAAAATTATGGAAAAGCCTTATGGGAAAAAATGGCCCTGGCTAACTGGTTACACATGAAAAAATATGTTGTGCCAATGCTTTTTATTTAGTTGTCAAAAAAAAATTAGGCATATTTGAGAACTATCTTTTTTTTTTTAATAACCCTTTCAAATTTTCCAAACTAATGGTCACTACTACAGAGCTATTAATAATAAATAACTAGCTGTATGCGGCATAACATACGCCAGTCTAGCAAAATACTTCCCAAATTCTACCCCCACCACCCCCACACACACTATCCCCCCCCTCCCATTGCGGGCTGTATGACGCTGCCTCGCTGGTGTTGAAGCTTAGCAGTCCCTTGTAGCAGGCATTGCCTGCATTCACCTAATTTCAGGCTTTCGCTGGCTGTGTGCATCATGAGTTTGCTTTGTGCAACATCCCAATAAATAAAAAAAATAAAAAAATAGCAATGTTTTCATTTATTTAAAATGCTATGAATCAAAACTTCCACTTCTGATTTAAATGAAAATTAGGTTTATATTCACTTACTTCTCGGCAGACAGCTGCTATCTGGCCTTCGTCCATGCAAGTCTCTGTGACCACGTCAGTTAAGGAACCTCCAGCCAGATACTCCATTACCACCTACATAAAGACACTTTGTTAACATAAACCACAAAAATGGGCACAAAGATTCTCCCAGCAAGATTTCTGATAATCGCAACAGTAAAAGAATTTTATATATCTCTTAACTTGCAACAGCTTTTAAGACACCAAAAACGTTTTTTATAATAATATAATAATAATTGGTTTCACCCCCTCAATAGGCAGTGGGGATCCGGAAGGGTCGCTGATGCGGCCACTAACACCGGTCCCAATAGAAGAAAAATTTAAAATGGCATCACTGATAGGAGCGCACTAGGAAACGGGAAAGATCAAGTTTACTCAGCATCCTTCGGAAGGAACCCAGCGAACTCGCCGACACCACAGTCTCGGGGAGGGAGTTCCATGGGGCCACAATACGATTTGTAAAAAAATGCTTCCGACAGTCAAGGTGGCATCCCAGTACCCTCAATTTCAGAGAGTGCCCTCGCGTATTAATGACAGCACTTCGTTCGAAGAAAGGTAGGTCCAAGGGTAGCATGCCATGGATAATCCTAAATGTGAGGATCAAGTCCGCTTTGAGGCGTCGTAGTTCAAGGGGCTCGAGACCGACCATACGCAATCTTTGCCCAGGTGACAACTGACGAAGTCCACGCAGGGAACGTGTAAAGCAGCGCTGTACGGACTCAAGCCGGTCAATGTCCCCAAGGAGGTAGGGCGACCAAACCGGGCTGGCATACTCCAGGAGAGGCCTAACATACACTTTAAATGCCCACACTAAAGTTTGGCGATCAAGGGTCAGAAAACACCGCTTAACAATCGAAAGTCTAGTGAAAGCAGATTTGGTTATGATGCCACAGTGGATAGATGGCTTTAAATCAAAATTCAAATGAATGCCCAGGTCACGAATGTGTGTAACCGGATTTAACAGGGAATTAGACAAAGAGTACGAGTGCAATGGGTTATTTCTACCAACATGAAAAGTACAGCATTTAGAGGTGGAAATCGGTAGTTGCCAAAGTTCAGACCAATTCGACACGGACCTCACCTGGGCAGACAAAAAATCGAAGTCAGACGCACACAAAACTTCCGAGCCAACTTTAAGGTCATCAGCAAATTTAAGTTTAGGTTTCGCGGGTGTCGTCGTGGCGTTAGTCAAGTCATTTAAAAAGACAACAAAGAGTAAAGGGCCTAACACGGACCCCTGTGGTACGCCACTAATAATATCTCTGGCAGAAGAAAGCGTTTGCTCAACTAAGACACGCTGGGATCGCCCCGTTAAAAAGCTTTCGATCCACTTTAATAATGGTCCACAGATCCCAATCGCAGCGAGTTTGTACAACAATTTACTATGAACGACCGATTCAAACGCCTTTTGGAAATCAAAGTAAATAACATCGGATGGAATGCCCAGGTCAAGGGCAGTAGTCCAGCTTTCCATTGCCAGAAGCAGTTGCAGAGTTGTCGAACGGTTTGGTAAAAAGCCAAACTGGTCGTCATTAATTAAATTATTTGTTTCCAGGAAGACCAATAAATCTTCGCGTATAATAGATTCCATTACTTTGCACGCAACCACAGTAAGTGCAATAGGGCGGTAATTCAAAGGATCAGAAGTGTTGCCCTTTTTATAAATTGGAACAACATTAGCGGTCTTCCAAACTGATGGTAATACTCCCTGAGCAAAAGACAAAGAAAAGATATATGCCAGGGCTTGGTATACCTCCTGTGCAACTTGCTTTATGAAAAAAGCAGAATAGCCATCAGGTCCCACTGCGCGGCTAGGCTTAATACGGTTCAAAGCAAGTAGCACACGTGCGTCGGGGAAACTTACATCAGCTAAGTGCACCAGGGGATGGAGCTCAGAGACGATAGGAGCAGACACAGAGTTATTGTCGACAATTCCGTTTTCAGAGAATATACGATTTAGTAGATCGGCCTTTAACTCATTTTCGAAAAGGTAGGAACCTCCCTGCTTAAACGGGGGTAAGGAGCGCGCCTTTGCTGTATGCCGTCTATACAGACGGAAGAGGGAGGAAAGATTTCCCTCCTGAATTGTCTTTCTTTCAAAAGCAGTATGCCAATTCTTTACGAGCTGAAGATATGATTTTTTACTACTAAGGTAAGATGCCTTGAGAGTGGTTGAAGTTGGGTTACCTTTAAGTTTTCTCCACAAACTTAATTTCGTGCGGGCTGCCTTTCTCAAATTTATAGGAAGATTTAGTGTCCCTGGATGCCTGGGAGTCACTTTCACAGAGCAAAGTTCAATAAAATGGTTCATCAATCTGGTAAAGCCTACCCAAACTTTATCAACTGATTCTCCAAGTAGTGGCAGCAAGTCGGCCCAAGTCACTGTAGCAAGGCTTGAACGAAGTCTGTCAAAGTCCAGTTTACTTGTAGAAGAAGTGCAACCCTCTGTAGAGTATACGCCACAATTTACCTCAAACTGGATCATGCAATGATCACTAGAGCCGAGGTTTTCAACTTCACTTATCCCGAAAATAAGTCTAGGGTCAGCAGAGAAGAGCAGGTCAAGCGTGTTGGAGCCCCGAGTAGGGAAAAGGACTAGCTGCTGCAAACCAAGTTCCACAACCAAATCAAGCAATACACGGTGATGGCTGTTTGGGGTGGTTAGAAGATTCCAGTCAACGTTAGCCAAATTAAAATCACCAAGAAGAATGTTATGATACAATGACCTCATCGATGATTTGATATAAGTTGCCACCCTCATGATTAGTTGACTGTCAAAGCTGTCGGGGATGTAGATCAGAATAAAATTGACGCCAATAGATGGCAGCAAGATAGAAATCCCCTCAACATCATCCCCAACCGAGGAGAGAACTAAAGGTAGGTTTTGCTTATAAATGCATGCGACCCCACCACCCCGAGACTGCCTATCAGAACGCAAAATACAGTAAGGGAAAGTGCTTAATATCTCCGAATCAGTAATGCCACCATTTAACCATGTTTCAACAATGAAAAAAAGATCGAAAGTACACTGCGCCAAATATACATGTAAATGACTTAAGTTCTTCACTAAGCTTCTGGCATTAAACGAGAGGCACAGTAAGTTCGATGCACCACAAGATGTCACGAATTCAGCAGACATACGATGGGGACCAGCCCCCCTTAAAGATGTTGGTTTTCCGAAGGTAGTAAAAGAGTATTAATCTCAGTTCGTAGAACGTGTTTTCCCCTCACTGTAAGGTGTAAACCATCCCTGGCTGTCAGAGTGCGATCCAACCAGATCTGTGAGTCAATTGATACAAAGTTAATGTTCAATGCGATGCACAATTGGCGAAGTAGTACATTTGTGTGAGCAACAATCTGGTTCACAGTATGGTTTCTCCTTCCGGTGCGTGGAAAGAGTGCGACGAAGGAAACCTTACAAAGTGGACGCAAGGCTTTTATCTTGTGTGCTAGGTCGGAGAGACGGTTCACAATACGATTGGGAGGATCTTCATTTATATTGTTTGACCCAGCACAAAGCACAAAGGAGGCTTCAACAGGTGAACCAGAAATGAGATCTGGCAGAATCGCCAATAGAGATTGGGCCGTGGCTCCCGGGTAAGTCCATACTCTGGAATCGGGGTGACTATTGCACATGATGCCCCTTGCATGCGAATCACCGATGACAACTACTGGGCACAGTTTCAGGGATGGGAGAGGGGGTGGGGGGGAGACGGGAGAATGATTCATGGCACCATCCATCAAAGGTACACAGTTTGCAGTGGCCTCATGCGCAAGATTTTTAATGTTGCATAATTCAGAAACTGAATCATTTTCATAATGATCACTATGTACCTATTAAAATTAGGTTACAAATTACGCTCTAATTCAAATTAACCTGCCTGAAGTGCATTCTCTCTAAACTGTAGATCAGCAGCCACAACCACAACACACAATGAATCAGTTGGCTAAGTAACTAATGCAATGCCGTGGTTTTTGAAGCACAAGACAGGAGAAGACAGGAAAGTAACAAAGCTTTATAAAAGCTACATATAAATCTAAATATTAGTACTCTTACTTCATACCCATTTCTAATGCAAGTATTGTAAGACTCGGTTGCTGGAAAACTTCGGTATTGTTCGATTCACATATGTACGTCCTATGCAGACAGCAGTTTCACACTGTCAGCATAATAAAAATAATTAGGAAAGGCGGGGTAGCCTTTACACTAAGGTTTGACCTCAACCTCCAATGTAGAAGCCAAAATTTCGATGTTTAATTTCTCCGCCGTCTTTCAATATTTTTTACTCAAATTTAGTAATTAAGCTTTATTGGACTTGGTAAACATGTGTCCAAACTTTTATTAATTTCCAATTCGTAACATCGGAGATCTGAACTTGAGTTGAAATCGCGATTTTCATTTTCGGCTGTTGTTTCTTCTACTTCTTGGGACAACACGTTTCTACTGCACTCTCTACAGATCAAACGATTTGTCCTATAAAGCTGGTTCTTAGCTCATTGAACTCTCTAACCTGGGCAACATAAATCCTGATTTTAGTGCAAAGGAAGTGTCGGCTATGGATGACAGTGACAGCGCGAGTGTCTTGTTTCGTAAGCCACATGGTGGGCTGGCGATGTATGTCAGAAATCCCGTGGGCTGAGTCTACACAGGATGCTCAGATACTGGCCTTTCGCCGTGAAAGTAGTGCTGCTGTTTTTGGCATATCAATGAGTCTATGGCAATGGACATACCAAGCAATCAGTAAAAGTTTGACGACCACCTGGGTGAAATGGCAGCCATTACAGAGTCGCTGTCGGTGCAATGCACCTTCATCACGATGGAAAGGTCCCAGTCTGGAAACAGACGCTGTGTTACCGATCTTCGACGTCAAAGGACTTGATGAGGGCAGACATACGAAAATCATCTTGAAGGTGTAGGCTTCCTGCAGCTTTGAATACGGAGCTCAGGGCCAACCGGTAAACAAAGACTGTTAAGCCCTTACGACCTTCCTTGAAGAGGTCGTTGAGTAAGGGATTGATCGGACTAACCTTCTGCAGAGACACCAACAAAACGATCGGCGCCAGCGACTGTCGTAGATTTTGTTGGTTGCAGAGCGGGTAGCTTTGGTGGCGATGCGAGAGACCAGCTCTGTAGAAATGCCTGTTGCTTTGAGGAGTCGCCGATGCTGAGAGAGCAGGTCTGGAATGTCTGGGAGACAACGTGGAAGATCGATTACGAGACTAGTAAGAGACGGAACCACGCGGCTGCTAAGCCAATTTGGTGCCACCAGGATGAACAGTCTGGGGTCCCGGGCAATCTTACGAAGGACCAGAGAAGAAGCTTGGGCGGTGGGAAGAGGTACCCGAACACGTGATCCCAAGGGAGAGTGAAGGCAGTCCCAGATGTTGAACAGAGCTTCTCAAATGCACGTCTTAAGAGCCCATTCCCCTGTCGGTAGGGACCGGCAAGATAGGGAATCTGCAATGACATGTCAACTGCCTGGAATGTGTAGGGGAAGCATGGTCGTCTTTAGGGATAAGCAGAGGTGGGAGATGTTTGACGTGACTCGATGGAGTGTGTCCCCCCCCCCAACCCCCTTGAAGGTAGGCTACGACGGTCGTATTGTCATTGTGGATTTG
>JAHWFP010196989.1:0-10814 GCA_023313725.1 Lithobius niger
CGTGTGAAAACTGCCGTAGCTTAGCTCCCAATTAATATAAATACCTTAATTACCCTTTTTGGAAAATATACATCTTCATCTTTCATCTAAGCCTAATCACGTCCATTTATCTGAATTAGCATGGGTACTGCAGCTAATTTAAAGTCAGGAATTGTATATGTAACGTGTGTTATCGTCCTAAAAAAACCTAAATAATGAATTTCGGCAAAAAGGATTAATTTTACTAAAAATATGAATAGAACCTTTTATGAAGGATATTTTATTCTAAACATAATTGGTAACCGGTTAATTTTTATTGGGATGAACGGTTTAGACGCTAGAAGCAAAAAACCGTTTTTCGTCGCCAGTTTTGGATGCCATCTTGAATTCCCCAAGGGTGCCAAGGTGGCATCATTATATTTTGGAGCACGGACATATTGTAGAACATCTCCGTGCAAAAATAATTTGGGCAGACTATTACTATTCTTTTGGGTTTTTGTGCCGGCTGCTGGACTATAATATAAATCGACGTACTTGAGGCGAAAAAGAGGAGCCTTCTGATATTGGTAGAAAAATCGAGGTGCTTGCAATTGCTTATTTTACAGTTAAATCTCTGGTCTGGAGAGGTGCAATTATTTTGCCCCCACCCCTTCCCCTCTGGGTGAGCCATTGTTCACAATCTGGAGTCATTCTTGTGCATGCTACTGGCTGAAGGGGGCATAAAGATCTGCAGTTTGCCCCCCCCCTCCCAGAAAAAATATTAATTTACGCTACTGCCCCGAGTTCACATGAGCTCTCCAGAGCAATACGATTTTGGGAGTAATGTTCATAAGTCCCATTACAAGTGGTACCAGAACAAGGACTCTAACCCTGGATCGTTATCTATTACAGTAACTGGATTTTTCTTGCTCTTTGACATGAAAACATCACAACACTTTGTGGGTTGGGGCTTGGTACGCCTTGCCAACTCATGTTCTGCCGCCGCCTCATGCCCAGCCAGACTGCATTGCACCAACAGTTGTATAAGCTCAGGTCAGGAGTGCGTTATAATAAGAGACATACAGGGAAGCGAGTCACATTACAAAGTAGTGACTGAAAGTACTCTTGGCTACAAGATTTAACAATGTGGTGGACGGTAGATGGCACCATGGTACAATAGAACAACTCTCAGTGACCATCCATCTTAAAAACTCTTCTTGTACAGTACTACCGTAACAAAAACTCACAATTGCTTTAAAATGGATGGACAATTCCGTACCAAACACCAATTTTTCAGAAGAACCGAACCACACCAAATATTTCCGAATCGATCAAAAATTTACCACTCCAATCAATGTTTAAAATATAATTTAAAAGAACTCAATTCACAAAGATTGATACCGTAATCAAAGTTCAAATTTGTTAACGAATGCAGGTATGTTCACATGTAATTTTCAGTACACAGATATGGAAACTCATTTTAAGGAATAAAAAATCTCCTGCGTCTCTAAGTCTCCCTTCACTTCAGAACGGCTAGAAGCAAAGTACTTGTGATCAGAAAACTGACGAAAATACTTTCAAAATGGTATAAACAAATATGAAAATCTGTCACTTAGAAATGGAAATACGTACGTTCGGTTTTTTTTTTTAACACCGAACTGATCACCCTCTGTTCGGCCACGTTTGCTTCAATACAGCCTTACTAATTACAAAATTTACATACCCAATGCCAGTGACTCTTGTGAGAAGGTTGATAGCTTTACTGGTATCGTTAGTCCTTATCTAAAATATGGTTATGGAAATAAAGTTTTAGTTGTGAGAATTATGACAAATTTTAAGCTACAACGTCTAGATATACAACAACACATTAGATTCTCATTACCAAACTACAATGTTAGAATGCAGACACAAATAAACATTAACAATTATGCCATTTTATCCACGGTTCATACTATATTAGTTATACAGTGCTATTAAATAGCTAGCTGGATCTAAAATTAGGATGTACTGTTTCCTCGAACTCTGAAGTTTATATACACTTTTAAAGTTAAAAAAGTAAATAAAATGACTTGATGAATAAGGCAGTAGATTTTTTTCAAGGCTTCATAAAAAAAATCTAGTCGTCAACAATACATTTTTCCCATGAATTCATTTCTTTTTTAAAGGTAAGGCCGTGAAAAGAAATAAGTTTGTTTCTCGGGTATTTACATTCAAAAAGTAACCAGGCCACCAGGCTTTTTATTTTATTTTTTATTTTATTGGAAGTAACTCAAGTCTTACTTTCAACCGCTCAAAACACTTGCATCTTAATTTTACAGAAAAACTTGCAAAACACTTAATTTTACGGAGCTGAAAGTGGGTAATTTGGCTAAAGAATGCTTATTTTCAGCTAACTGAATTGCTTTTCCTTGTAACGGTAATAAATTTAGCTTGGACTAGCAAATAAAAAGCATCGACAAGGGGTAAATTTGACCACCAGGCAGCGCCTGAGAAACAACTAATTTTTTTTTCGTAGCCTAATCATTAAATACAGAAGGCAACATTACACTAGGGTTGCAAGGAAAATTTCCAGAACTTTCCAGCAAAAAATAATTTTTCCAGAAACATGTTCCAAATTCATGCATGGCAAACTTAGTTAAAAAATGCCCTAACACACTAGGCCCATTCTCAGATTTTTTTTTCTTACCTTCTCAAGTTTCATGAGCTTTCCAGTGGCCAAAAATTCATCTATCTTTTTTCCAATTTGTGTTCCAATGCCGTTCTAAAATAAAAAATAAAAAAAACGCAGAAATAAGACCAAATAGATTTTGCAGGTAAAAACCGTTTTTTTTTTTTTTGGCCAAAACAGAGGAAAAATATTTTTGAACGCATTATTATTATGGAAGTATTCATGAGTCTTTCTCCTGGTTTGATCAAGGTTGAGATGTGATAATCCTCTAACTGTTGTTTTTTCCCTACAGCTTAAAAAATGTTTAAATCAGAAAGGTGCATAAAAATGGTGGAGCCCTTTAATCAAGAGTCAAAAAGGTCAGCAAAATAACTTAGCAGGTAAGGTAAAGGGGGATTGGACTGACTTTCTGCAATAAGTGACACCAATGAAACTACTTTTTCCAGTGGCTTTCGTAGATTCAGTTGGTGGTTGAAAGCAATTCTGATGGCTAGAATTCCTGTCTCCTTGAGAAGTCTGATGGTAGTAGCCATCCATGTAGTTTAAAAGCGCTGGAAGCTAACCAGTCAACAATGATGTCACACTTAGTCAAGTTGTTAAAAAAACCTTTTCCCGTAGTTTCATTTTCCTCCAATGCAAATGAGTTGGTACAGAGTTTCTGTGTTGAGCAACAAATTTGCTCACGCTCCCCTCCCCCCAATACACTTTGCGCCGTTTTTAAAATCAGGCTTGTGCGGCTACCCCTATCTGGTGCTGTCACGTAATCAAATATTCTGAATTCATGACCCGTTTTTTTTGTTCAAAGATTTTTTAGTGCCTTTGAGTAGAGTATGATATCAGTGTTGAGCGATTAAGTTCTGGTATACATGTATGATGTTGACAAATTTACCTTGCAACCTTGCAGAAATGTGGTTACTGCAGTTTTTTGTTGTTTGTGAAAAGTTTGTTGAGTACAAGACATTTTTTTTAAATTTTCCATCCTCACAACCCTTTCGAACCACTTGGCCGCTAGACCTTACAAAGCACTCGCCACTTCACAATTTCTACTCGCAACATACCAAATACGTTTTTAATGATGCAAGGTTTCTCTTAATTTATGCATTAACAAAATTGCGCAATTTTCTTAAACTCCAGTATTAATGCAGAAAATCCAGTTATATTCTATATAGCCCTTGAAATCTGAGAATAACGCAACAAACCGTTCTTCTCTAACTTGTACGGTTCCAGAGATACCCCGTTTTAAGTGTCATGCACTGTACCTAGTCGCCATTTTGGCTAGTAAGGCTAAATTCCAAGCCGCCAACTGTTGATTTCGACATTGGGAAGGGTTGCATCTTCAGTTTATTTTTTTTTTTTAATCCACTCAAGTGGATTACAACCTACCAAAAATCCTCCATTTCTGGCCGAATCCTGAATTGTAGCCGGGTGTTTTTTCAATCACAAATTAGTAGCAGCTGGGTCTCCAATTGTAGCCGGGTCAAAATGGCTTGATTTTCAACCAGGCTACAAATAGAGGATTTACTAAATCGTTTCCTATTTTTACAATCTAATGCCGAATTTTTTCTCTCTTTATCGGTTGTAACTTCATTTTCGAGGAGACGTAACAGTGCGACACAATGAACAGGGGGGGGGGGGGTTTGAAAAGGGGCCAATTTTGTGTGACGTTACTTATGTACGGCTGAAGAGGACGGACGTACGATGACTCTAGCAACAACTACAAGTCATTTCAGGTCCTCGGCTGTTCATTCCATATAGAATCATTTGTAGTGACGAAAAGACAAAACATTGCGATACATAACCACACGGTAGTAGAGACAGACAAGAATACCTTGATAATTCGACAAGTTGTCCAACCGTCTTCGTCTGGAGAAACTTACAAGTTAAAACACGATAACAGGTGTGTGATGACCAGAGTTGTGAGGATGTGTTTCACAAAATTTGTGCCCTATCATAACAAACTTTTCCACAGATTGTTTAACAATAATGAAAACCAAAAAAGAAACCACTATTTACCAATTTCTTGGCATCATCCCCACTCTTCACCCGATAAGTTAAGGTGGAAAGAATGCTGGCTGCTTTGCGATACACATTGTATTTATGAATGTTTCGGTTAACATTCTTCTCATAGTTGGCAAGTTCTGAAATTAGACATTGGCTAAGTCACATTTAAAAAATTACAAGTTGAACATTCTTCTACGAATAATAATCATCAGTGAAATGCAATGGATTTTCTGAAACTTGTAAGGGAACTCCACATGACCTAAATATCAAGTTTTATTGATAGGCCTACTCCATATCATGTAGCCTATGCACATATTTCCTTTCCATTACTGAATCCCTTGCTGCAAATCCATTTGAAAAAGTTAGCGGCTAGAAGATAGTATTCATCAAGGAGGCAAGGAACTTTACATTTTTAACTTGTTAATAAAAATAAAAGTAACAATAAGCTTCCAACAATTTTTACCTTGCCGTGACAATTTCTGTCAGTTTGCTAGCGTTTGATATAAAAATTACGCCAAGGCATTTAATAAAATTGTAACTAACCTAGCCTACCGTAAAACATTAATAGAAACCAAGCTGGCCGATTACAAATTTTCGAATGATAAAAAAAAAATTAATAAACTACAGGCCAATCTCAATTTTATTAGCAACTGGTAACTCTACTGCGCCTTCCTAACCAATCTATGTAACACCAACATTGTCACAAACAACTAATGTAACCAACAAAACATAACCCAAGTGTCAATGCAAGCCGAAGAAGCCACAAATATTCCATTCGTCGGTGCGAATTAGTGATCATTCTCACGCCCGATCAGCCTTACACCATATACCAGCCAGTACCGGTTCTACAGATGAGCACCACCAACCAGCAGTTGTTTACTGACACAGAGACCTGGGGGCCCTAGTCTCGAGTTGCGCTTTTCAAATCGCGTGCGGTTTTACCAAAAGGCGCGCCAAAATCATGGCTCTCCCATTCGATCACGCGTGACGTTTGATAAAACTGCATGCGATTTGAACACGATCAAGTCGAGACTAAGCCCCCTGGTCGTTGTTGGGGGAAAGTAATGATCCGTGTTAACAGTGATCTTCTTACACCCCTAGGACAAGCCTTACACAAATGAAAGGTTTTAATCGAGGATATGAACATTGTGGTGGTCGTGTACATGGGACTGGCTCCGTAGTCCCTAGTGCGTAGGGACACAATCGGTATATTAAGACTTTGCACGCTGAACATTTTTAACTATTACCTCTTAATTTAGCATTTTTTATGCATCGAATCCGCATCTAGTAAACTCTGTGTGGACCCACAAGAGATACGGGTCCCGCATGTAAAGAGTTATATATAAATTAGGCTACAACGAAACAAGATAAACTCAGAATATTATAACTCACATATTCGAGGTTTCATGTAGAGTTCAATTCTCCCACAAATATCAACCAACACCTCCATTATGTACGATAACATATCTAAAATGGAAAGTGTTTAATCGCATGGTGTTATGGTTGGACTCCTCCAACCACACACAGTTGCGTCTTGCCCCTTTCGGAATACTACCCAGTCCGCATTTACACCATTGTCACAGATCTGTCCGTGACCTTAATGCTAAACGATGTGGATGGGAGATTCACCCGAGACTGCAAGATAACCAAGTCGCAGATTCCACCGTTGGATGGGTACTCCAGAGACAGATGTAAGTTTGTGTATTGATCAACACTCGATACGGGGCCGTCGTGCATGACGAAGGTAGGAATGTTAAGTTCTTCTGCCTTCTGGTGGACATATGCCAACATGCTGTCACAATTTATACTGTCGACAACAATGACGTTAAGAATTGCTACATCACGCCAATCAGCATTCGTTAAGTGGACAATGGCACACCGGAAATCGTATACATCGAACTACAGCCGGCCGAAATGTGGAAAACAATGGCTCCCTCCATGATGAGCGTTGTAGAATTGGACGCTGCACCTGTTGATCTGGGAAGGAAAACAGCAATCCGTTACCGGTTGGTTGCGCAAGTCTGTCGAGGTACACTCGAGAGAAAACGTGTCTCGAGTACTCGCCAACGCCATCGATGCGATCTGGATGGCCAGCTCGGTCTTTCCAATGTTACATGGTCCACTAATGACAGTCAATTGGCCTGGATCCAGACCATCAGGGTAACACTATGACCTGGATTCCAGTCCAAATCCTCCTTCGGAAACGATATGTTGATAGTACATTTACGACCTGTTCGCCCGGGTGTATCATATATGTAATCTGTCACAATCTTAATAAATGAACTATGTTCGCCATTCTGTGAAAAAATTTGTAGTAATGATTTTTAAGGAGAACTAAAAATTGAAAATGAAAATTTGGAAATAAAGACGTGGTAGAATGTTGGGGAATGATGAAATACACCCGTTTTCATAAAATTCAAGATGCCTGATAAAAGAACGCTCAATACCATTCTTCCTAATTGAGATACAAAGTCAACACCATTCTAGATGGTTTTAGAAAGCGTAAAGCAGCTGGGATAAAGATTTACGTCGAATTCGGACAATTTTTTTTTTTTAATTGAAATGGCCGACATTTGTGTCCGTATTGGCCCGATTTTGATAAAAATCCTTATCTCGGCGTATGTCACCATTCTAAGATGTCTAGATCAGTTTTAACATCCTAATTCCGACAGTTTAAAAAATCTGCTTTTGGGGTAAAAATGCATCTATTAAAAAAAAAACATGATACCAGCCTTACTGATAATTTTATAACCTTTAATTTTGATCCTATAGGAAAATCCTACTGGTAGTGTACACCTTGGCTATTGGACCAGTAAGAAGAGTCTACAGGACCAGTAACAATTTGGTAATGGTAGTAAGAAGATCCTGCTGGTCCAGCACACAATTGTTACTGGACCAGCATTCCATAAACCAAAAAGTAGGTTCAATAGGTAAATTCGTACTTGTCCAGTAAAAAATTTCCAGTAGGATTTCCAATAGGGTAGTTTGTTTCATCCCTGTTTATGACAGTTAAAACACTATTGAGAAAGATTGAACAGCTATTTAGCAAGGTTGGAGCCAGTATTTTATTTTAAATCTTTTTAAAGTTCAATTCCCGTCCAGGTCTTATTCTGATATTATAAGCAGAATCTTCATGGAATCATATTACTACTCCTGTTATTGTTGTAAAACATTTACAGCAGCAGGAATGGGTCATGGACTAGGGTTTTTATAGGCCTTATGTGGTAAGGATTTATTTTAACCATAGGCTAATATACTTCTGATGAGTAAAATACTCTAAATACAATAAATACATATGATTGAATTAACCCTCCGAGTACTACCGGCCGAGTGGAAAGCAGTGTTCTCTGGCCTAGCTAAATATTTCTAGGGGGGAAAAAATGACCCTTGTCATGACAGTCTTAAAAATTGCTATCTCCAGAACTACTCCAGAGTAGCTTCAAAAACTATGTATTTTTATGCATCAAAAGGCATGCCTCCAATTAAAAAAAAAATTTCAGTGGTTATCTCCAAATTTAGACCGATGTAACCAGCCAACCAGCTTTCAAAAAATAGCAGGGCCGATAATTCTGCCTCTATGGCTCAGGTACTTCGAGAGCAGAAGTTCCTGTTGCTTGAGCCGAAGAGGCCGAATTATCAGCCCGTAGTACTCAAAAAGTTTAAAAAGAAAATTGGTTAATATTACCTTTACATCTTATCAATCAGCTTAGTTGTACCTATTTTTTTGGCACAAGTATGCTTGACACATATTAGCCAAAACCCGCCAAATCATACAAATACTGCCTAAAAATTGTTCTTTCATCGGCTGTAGATTTTCAGGTAAAGAAAATCGGTGGCGTGTACAGACTAGGGTGGGCCCCTGGTACAGCAGGATATGTGGGGGGAGGGGGCATTAATTGTAGTGTGGCAGAAGAGGGGGTCTGGGGATCCCCCCCACAAGTTGAAAATTTTTTTCAAAACCCGCATTAAAATTATGCAAAATGCTTAACTTTTTGGACCCAATTCAGATAATTGGGACTATTAAAACTTTAAGACTTTGCTTTTAAGTTTGCTTGCATTTTATGGGTGGGCCAGAGCTCCCAATGCAGGTGGGCCCCTGGCACCTGCCAGTCTGACTCTATGGTGTACACGCCACTGAAGAAAATAGTAAAAGTCATATTGTGTACAAAGTAATGATGACAGGTTATCACATGGTGAGGTCCGAACAGGCCAGGATTTTTTTGATGTTTTTGGGGCCGAAACAACCTCAACCTATTCTTAAACTTTCAATGGGCGAGAAGTCCGACTTGTTCGACTGAAGCCAGGATGTTGAATGCGAGTGCCTAGTGGGCCACATTTGGTAAAGTACAAATTCTTGTAAGACTGTCGAAAGGAGCATTTTCTTTTTTTTTTTGTATGGTTTTTAGCAAAAGTCCGGTGTTTGTGGTGAAGTGTAATATTTAAAAAATGTTTTCGTCAAACTGCCACAGTAATTGTTGTTTGCTGTTTTTTCCCATTAGCGGTAGGACCTCCCAACGAACTCAATGGGTGAGAAGTCCGGCTTGCTCAACTTGAAGCCCGGAAGTTGGATGCAAGTGCCCAGTGGACCACATTTGGCAAAGTACAAATTCTTGTAGCCTATTAGTAATTTTTTTTTTTTTAATTAACCTGGCAGCTCTGGTTGGGGAGGGTTTAGGATGTGTATCATTCCCTCTAAGTGCAAAGTGTCCCTCCCCCCCCCCCCCCCTACAGTTCTGACTGAATACACCTGAAGTTTCACTCGTTGTATATTCCACGAGGGAGTTTTCAGCAGTTCTAATTGGAGAGACTTTAGGATGTTATCATTCCCGTGTGAAGTAAACTGTTCTCACCGTGTGGCCACCCAATTTTCAACTTCAATCGTTTGCATTCGTCCCACCGTCCGGGGGGGGGGGGGGGGGGGGGGCAGCAGAAGTGTCCCTTTGGTTAATGTTGTTATCCAGCAATCGTGTCGAATGCCTGGTGGTCCAACCTAGCACCACGGCAACAAATCTAAGCAAAAATAACGAGTAATTGGAATCATCGCAATGTATCTATCTTGTCCTGGTTGGTCCATGACTGATTCAAGCCTATCTTGGACGCACTGGTGCGACTGCACCTCTGCGAGTACGGCTCTCGGCTAATCCAAAAAGATAGTTTTTAGGAAACCGTAGAATTGTTTAGTGTCGATTAGGTTTTGTTAGGTAACGCCCACTAACAAATTCAAGGACTTGTTTTCTAGAGTCTTTCAAACTTGAAGCCCGTCACAGGGACCAGAGACACTGCCTTAGTTTTACCGGTTTTTCGAAGATTCCTCCACATAAACTTTACAGGGATTAAGTCACTCTTGAACGAAAACGAAGAAAGCGGTTAGTTTTCTAATTTTTTTTTTTGGGGGGGGGAGTTCATGCATTTGTAGGTTTGCAAAAGCTCGAAACTGAGAAAATCAGCTGAAACGAGGATGATTTTCATGCCAGACTTCACATTTTAGATAAATTTGGCCAAAAATGAATGGTTTAAGCAATATTCAACCTGATCCAAGGTTCAACCTTGGCCACCCCAGTACCAAGAATTTATAGGATTTAGAATTTATTTAACGCAGTGGCTACTGCCAGTACAATTCGTGCTGGCACGAAGCGACCAATTTTAGCTGCTGCCAGTAGTACGCGAGAGTGGGTCTGCGCATGCGCAACTAATATTGCCCGATTTAATGGTCAATCTGGGAGGAGTGAAAAACCGTGTGTCACGTGGCTTTGTGGTAAAGTGTCGGACTACTACTCCGTGTACCCAAGTTCGAAACTTGGCTGGGTTGTGTTTTTTTTTTTGCTGGCTACTTTTAAACTTTATTTTCATGACAAATATTCAGCCTAATTTTTTATTTAGTTACAATTTTTTACATTTTTTTCGCTTTTTTTTTCACTAACTGTCGTCTTTAACTAGGCTACTTTTTAACACTTCTTTGTTTCATAAATGCTTGCATCATATGTTTTAGGATTACATAAATTCTCGATGTATATGATAAGCGCGCCCCCTCAGACGGTGTGTCTGGTTGCATGGGGAGCTAGGCAGCGAGGTTTGATAATCAGTGGGGCTAACTAGTGTTCACCATCTGCCAGTACTAGTAAAGACCAAGAGATAGGGCATACTGGCAGCAGCGTTTTCAACTCTCTTGCTGCCAGTACACCACTAG
>JAHWFP010196991.1:0-12613 GCA_023313725.1 Lithobius niger
CTGGAATTTCTCCCTCCACGGATTGAGTACAGACTTGTTAATCTTTTCACCCAGTCAGTACAGGTAACTCCATTCGAACGAATTGAGTTTTAACTCTGTGGTAAGCTCGACCTGTTTGTTAAAAACGAGAGTCGGTCCACTTTCAGTCGTGACATTTAGGTATTTACTCAGCATAAAATAACCGCTAGTGGCATCCATGATGAGAATGTATTGTAGAGTTTGTTCTTTAATAAAAAATATATATATTTTATTCAACAAACATTATTACAGATCAAAATTATTTTATACACCAAAACATTATTACTGATCAAAATTATTTTATACAACATAAACATTATTACAGCAGCTCAGCTTGGCATCACTGAGCCATCAGTTTCTTTTTCTCTCTTCGCTCTCTTTGAGCCAACCTTCTTTTTTCTGTGAACACTATTTTCTCCTCTTTCGTCATTCTCGATCGACGGTGTTTTTCTGCAGCTTGTTTTTTTCTTTTTCTGGTTAGGAGTTAGTGTGGCGTGCCTCTCCTATCTGACCGTCTTCGTTTATCCCTGGCTCTCTTCTTCCACTCTTCTGGATTTTTCACTTTCAACTGCCTATTCTCCCTCATCCGCAATCTCTTCATCTCGGCTTCTCGAACCTCGACATTTTCAACTTCTTTTATCCTCTGTACCACTTCATCCCCATTCCACCCAGTTTCCGCCTCTTCATCACTGATTACACCGTCGGACATACCTGTCCACACTCCGCCATCGGATAAAGACTCCATGAGCAAATCATATGATAGTCATCCTCATCGTAGTCATCATCCTCATGGTAAGAAATATATTTGATGCCACGATGTCCGATTGCAAAAGTTTCTACTCCGTTTATGAGGAATCTTTTGTCGTCGTAGGCTGACAGTAGGGATTTATTCACCACGGTCGTGACCAGCTGGTGATGACTGTCACTGGCGATCTTGTGCCAACACCCTCTTTGTTTCCGATTCAAATGGAGAGTCGCCCTATAATCTTCGTAGCTTAAGTGTTTCTACACGAATCTCTTGGAAATTCCCTTCGCTTTTTTCGTTTCGCTTTGGGAGGTCACAAGCGAATACGTCTTGCTACTCAACCCCACAAACTCTTTTATTGGTACTCCCTTCGTGGCATCTTTCATCTTTCCCAACAGTTGCTTGTTGACGTTGTAGAACTGTGGGTGTTGAGGACCGTAGTTGCTAGTGTCAAATCTACTCATGTTTTTAGTCATGTCCGCGTACGCGTTCTCGGTTTCGATGCAATAGGACAGCGAGTCGGTGTCTGTGAACATCAGTCTTGCTCGATCTCCATATTGGGGCCATATGTATCGGTAGTGAAATTCGTAGAGAAGGAGTTTGGACAACTCTAGTATTGCAAACCCCGAGTAGGTGGGAAGATCGCACGTCACCTTGCGTACTTTCGAGTTGATCTGAACCAGGTTGTTGTGCAATATCTGAAACGAATCGGCATTGGGTTGGGTGGAATATTTGTTGGCCCGCTTGCTGTCGGTGCATAGTTTCACTTTCAGTCTTTTTTGTTTCTGTTCAATCGTCTTCCCAAACACCGAATTAGTACAACCTTTGTGAAATTTCCCTTCAGACACCGTCTTCGATTCCTTTCGTTTTGCTGTATTAAAATTTATATAATGTTTCAAAAAAGGTTTCTGATTGAAACTCAGCACCCTCCTGACATGACGAAGGACCAAGCCATGTTTGGGGTAGAATTTTAGGTTACGGTAGTGAATTACGTACCGCGTCTTCCTCAGTAGGTTGGCCACTAGCTTCACGACAGGTTTCACTGGTTTTCCTTGCAACAAAGATTTCGAATAGTCTGAAACTAATTCTTCTTTTATTTCAAATTTTTCAGGAGCAAGCGGGTAGTCGTTGTGGAGATTGTGAAGTTCGTTCGGGTAGTCCAGATCTACTTCCAGAATGTATCCTACTGACGACGCGTCTGCTATCTTAGTCACGTCAAAAGCTCGAATCTTATATTTAGTAAAATACCTAAATCCGTTGTAAGGCAGCAGCTGGCTCATGGCCCAGCCGTAGGTGCTATTGATGTCCCAATCGATGATGTACTTGTTAGGTTTTGTTGGATCGTACGTTTCGGGAATGGTTGAGTTGTTGCCTCTGCGAACCTTCGACTAATGAAGCTAACTCCACCCCGTACTCCAGACAAGATGAAGTTGTGTTTGCTAGTGAGTAAATAGTTCCAGCTCGGCCTTGGTCATCTTTAAAGCTGCCGCCCAGCTAAACCCTGGGGTGGAGACGTAATAGCACGGATCTATGTCGTGGTCTCGCAAGCAGATCCTGCGGAATTCTTCGAAAAATGTCCGCCAAAAGCAGACAGTCGGTCAGCTGATAGATTTCGTAGTAAGAGGAAAACTTTTTAATTTTAATCATACTCCAAATCTTTTTGGCGTGATCGTATTGTTCGTCAGTTAGGCCTTCTTCTTTGAGTTTGGAATAAAAGTATTCTTTCGGTGATAAAGACTCCTCTTTGAACACATTCATGCTGGAAACATATTCGTAAGGGTAGTATCCCTTACGGATTAACAGATCAATGGCAGTCTCTTCCTCGACATCGGGAAGGAACCATTTGTCCTTCCCACCAGCATTCAAGAACCCCTTCATCTTCCTAAACTCGCAATCCCGTTTATGTCTCTCCGTCATAGTTTTTAGCGAAAAGGAGAGAAAATTAAAACTGTCTATAAACTTAAGCCGAATGCACCTGTTCTTTTTTTTGCTCATCCTATCCTGTTTCAACGGTGATGGTCATGCTCACTAACCTTTCTGTATTTCTCGCTAGGACTTCTACTTTTTTCGGAAACTTGTGCAGCGCTCTTACCAAGGGATGCATATAATCACCTTCAAGGCAGTGAAATACCACGGGGATCACTCAGATTACAACTCGAGTGAGAAGCTCCTCTGTACTGGCTGGTAACGTGGCAGTGATCCCGGACTTTGTCGTCTTTTGAACCGATGGCTTTTTACAGTAGATGCAGTCTGCAGCGTGGTTAAAATCAGCCTCTTGGACAGGAGTGAGACATAGTGGTTGGATTCTTTTTAATGTTTCGTCGTACTCGCGCGCTTCAATCACCAACCGATCGAGGAATTGTTTAACGGCATCCTCTCCCAGGTAATAAGCAGCTTTTTTAACGTTTCCAGACCCTACCACGATGTAGCCGAAGCTTCAAGGTTGATGGCGGTTGATTTTCTTCCCGGAGCTGTTAGAGGACGGAATGGGTTTCAGAAGGCACTCGAAATCTGTGTATTTGATTTTGGGGTGAAAATTTCTTCTATTGAAAGCTTCAAACTTCAAAATGTTTTAGCCCAGTTTTTAAGAATTTGAGCACTTGAGGTGACGGATTGGTTCTTGTACAGTCCAGTTTGTGTTTGTCTCTCAGCGATGCCTTTCCATAAGCGGCGAAACAATTTCGACAACAATATTTCTAGTTGCTTCCCGATCCCTGGTGTCAGAAAAATTGGTCACAATCCACAATGGCGCAGTAGTAAATATTTGTCGACTCATCGGCAATTAAAAGAAGATCTACGGGTTGGCCTTTAAAATTCATGCTCACACGAAGGAGATACAAGCAATTTTCTTTGGTATAAGCAATCACATTGATCGATAAATGTTGGCCATCTCGAATGTTATCCAGCCGCGTTGGAAGTCCACCATTTAACAATCGACCGTTCTCATATATACTTCATATTATTTCGGATTCACCATGGTTAATTTGTGTTTGGCAGCCAGAATTGAATACAAGAAGCACTTCTGGTCTGAGAAATTTTGAACATTGACTACACACTTCCACTTCTTTTTTTAATTTTGCGGGCAAAGGAATGTAAGAGCTAGGTCTGAGCGGGTCGATGTGAGTTCGTAAGAGCGATTTATCACCCAACCACTCCCTCTTTCGGCGAATTCGTCGATGGAATGTTGGATTTTAGCATAAGCTGCGTCCAGTAACTAGAGAATATCTAATGGATTATAGATTGGGGAGTAGCGGGACTGAAATCCATTTCGTATTTCTTGGGCATTTCAAACAAAAGTCACTCCTAAACCAATTTGAGCTCTGCAAGTCACCAATTCCCAGTCATTCATACAGTAGAGCTTCTAAACCTCTTCGCATCAACATTAAAAGGTACAACGGGTCTACAGCTTGCACAGCTTTCTTGTACTTTCGGTGCTCGAGTCCTTGTTCACAGAGGATGGGATGGTCTCTACAGCCCGCCTCCCTCTAGAAGCAATCGCACTCGGGAGGGTAACTCTTCCTGTGTGTCTCTACGAGGTGTTGTATCAATCTTTCTCGGGTAGGATACGTTTGAGCACAGTACACGCAGGTAAAGTTTGTTTTTCCATCGCTCCAACTGAATGTTTCTGTTTAATAATATAAATAACATGAACAGTAATAATTTCAATGTCCTGGTTTCAATTTAATAATATAAATAATAAGAGGAAAAATTTGGTATTTTTGTTGCCGTTATTTTCCTAGAACAACTGGCTTTTCGTCCAGCCAACTATCGAATCGCTCGTCGTAGCCTTTCCACCTGATGAGGTAACGAGTTTTCCCTCCCACTTTTTTAGTCGTCAGAATCTCTTCGATAAAAACAGATCGGGCACGTTAGTTTTCTGCAACTCTTGCTCGTAAAAAGAGTCTTTGATTTTACTACCCATTTGGTCGACCAACCTGTAGCAAGTCGGTCGAGTTTTTCTGACTTCACTTACCTCGAACAGTTCGTTGGTATAGTTTCGCAAATATCCCTAGTCGAATACAGAGTTTGGCGTTGTCACTCTTACTAAATCCCCGACTTTGAACCTATTCTTCTTCTTTTTGGAAGGGCTCTTTTTCAGAAATATGCTTCTGATCTCCGGTTCATTGCATTTAGTTATTTTGGATGGTTTCATTTTAATGGTAGAATGAACTCAGTCGTTGTAATCTTTGACAAATTTATCTATGATGACTTTCCACTAACTTGTGGTTACCTCACTGAGTGAACCGTTTCCAAACGATTGCTTTTCAATGTGCGATTTAGGCATTCTACTACGCTCGCCTTGAGTTCTGACTTGGTCCAGTAGGGGTTTATTTTGTAGCGTTTCGTTAGTACTGCGAAATCATAATATTCCTTCCCTTCATCAGTTGGTAGATTTTTAATGGGATTAGACATCGTGTTTAATATCTCGGTAAAAGCCGCAGTAAACATACTCTGCATTCTTCGATTTCACAGGGACGGCCCAAGCATATTTAGAGAATACATCGATGGCAGTCAGCAAGTATTTGTAATTTTCGTTTTCCTCCGAGTAAGGTATCATCTCGACCAGGTCTGCTTGAACTAAATCACCTATCCCGTAACTAATAACGCGCCTCCTCGGTAAGTGCCACCTAGCTGGCTTGTGCTGCTCCTCCACTAAAGTTTCCGTTTGATCTTTTTTTTTAATTCCCATTCCCAACTTTACTTTGGTTTTCATAGCTGCGGCTACGGCAGCTGCTGCCAACTTCTCTTTCAGACCAGTTTTGCTAGATTTTCCTACTTTTACTGCATCGGAGGCCAACTTTCTATCAGCTTCGTGCCTTCGTTCCAAGTCTGGTTTGGTAGAGTATTCGATGACGTGCTGTTTGCAGGCCTCATCCAGAGAATTGATAGCTGCATCGCCTCTGTTCAGTCTCTTGTTCAGTTTTGTTCCGGGACCGCAATAGTTGTATCCCGGAATGTGAAGTTCCACCGGCAACTTGTCTATCGCGCTGTTCAACAATCCAGAACCTCTGCTGTTCTGAAACTGTGCTTTCCTCGTGCCGCACATTTTACATTCACCCTTCAGCAGTTGTCTATAATTCTTAGTCAGAACGTGCCTGACATTTTTACTGGCTGTAACTCTTTTGCATTTGAGGCAGTACATCTCTGTTTATTTATAAATTGAGAATGAAAAGGTATTTTAGATACTAGTTTTGTAGAGAATTTATCAAATACCATTTTTTTGTTAGAGCAGCTGAAAAATGAAAGTGTTAAATTATGACATAGCTGATGTCAATAAACAACCATCGACTGGTAATTTACTGAATTTTCCAGAGGACGTAAGGTCCATCTTTGCGGCCCTGCCGGTTGAGGAAAGACCAATTTAGTTTTAAATTTCATTTGCAATCCAGGTTGGTTGAATTATGACAGCCTGCGCGTGTACTCCAAGTCCATATTTCAAAACAAATATTTCCATCTCAGGAGAGCTTTCGAGGAAATATGTCCGGGCGTAGCTACCTTTTGTTCCAACAATGAAGATATCCCACCACCAGAAGAACTGTTTGGCAAAACGGTAATTTTATTGGACGTTTTCATGATTGAGAAACAAGACAGAATCGTTTTGCTATGGCAGGCACGCGGTTGCCTCGATCTTTTATTTATGTCAGACTTACAGCAGGATACCCAAAACAGTTTTTCGAGAAAATTCCAACATTATAATTCTCTTCAGGCAAGATGAAGCAAACCTTAAACACGTCTTCAATAACCACTTTAGTGGTGACATGATTTCCGACGAGTTTGTCACATGTGTGGTGAGGTTTGGACCTGTTCCGTACGGATTCATACTCATTGATAAAACTAAACCCTTGGATCGAAGGTATAGAAGAATACTCGACTAACAACGTGTCTGCCGAAGGTTTCTGTTGACATTAACGTTTGTTGACTTAAAAATTATTTTATAAAGTACTAAACCGTCATGTCTACTAAAACTAAAAATAAGAGAAGCAAACCCCAGAAAGAGGTCGATCAGTACGAGGCCATAAAAAAGTGTCTGAAACAAAAATTTCAAAATACAAAACTGGAAAAGCAGACAGAATCTGAACATTTGCAAAAGATATTCAAACCAGTCGTTGATCCTATAGTAGACCAAACTAAAATGCAGATGCTACAGGTGAGCGAGGCTTCGGCTCAGTGTCAACGACAAAAAATTAATCAAAGAACTCTTGGCTCTAGAGGCTGGACAGAAAAAACAAGAAAAATATCACAGGAAACGGTTAGGGCATATTCAGAAAGCTTTGGAAGCGGCAACGGGCCGTGTCGATACTGAAGACGAGAATATAGACAGTGATGGTGAAATACAGTTTAACGCGGGTGCTAGGAGACGACTTTCCAGTTCCATGGGCGCATTACCTGACACGCCCTCAGACATGTCACTTGCCCTCACACCAGGGGCTCGTAGGAGACAAATGGAAGAAGCCTCTTTACTCGGCGATTCTGCATCAGACTCGGTCGCTAGATACCAAGTATCTAAGTATGTTTGCCACTCGAGAGAGTCTGAACGACCCCACTTTTGGCATTTGATATGACCCGGACTCTAAACGTTACATGGTTGGTGCAATGGAAGTACAATTTGGAGGCGACAACTTGATCGCGGGGGAAAAAACGTACGAAAGGACGGATGATTTGTGGCAATTGGTTATATTGAAGAATCCTACTAAACCACCAGATGGAGATGCCAGCCTTCTAAACTACCACGATATTCTGAAGAGGAGTAAAGCCATATATCACAACAACGATGACAGTACAACAAGACGGAAGTCCAGTGCCGATTTCAAGTACACGACTTTTATAAAACTTGTTTGGGGCAGACCTGCCGAGGTTGTAGGGAAAGGATACCGGTTCTGTAGAGATCCGAATGACTTGTGCGAAAGACTGAAGCTCCTCAGAGCCTCTACAGAGGCTGGCAATAATTCTCTGGACGAAGAATTCGTGCACATTTTCACAGAAATGCAGAGCAAAGCATTGCTGTCCAACGGAGAATACCGCAAACTGATCGGAAAATTTGGTAGATGTTAATGTATTAAACTAAGAATGTCCCTCGTTTTTTCGTCAGAAAAAAACCGACTTTGTCACTACTTTTGCTTCTCCACTGATATTGGAAGGTGCCCACGAATTGGCTCTAGTTAATCTGGAAACTTACAACTCCATTCCTAATGTTATACAGGACGTGACCAACTCTTTCACTTACAGCACGGACAACGGTAACACCTAGATTAAAATCATCGTCCCAGATGAATTAGACGAAATTGTAAAAATCATTTACAGAAAACTGAAAGATAACAAGCAATGGAACGACTCAGAAAACGAGCCTTACATTCTCATCGAAGGAAATTTAAACACTCTGAAGTGCGAACTGAACATTACCGACCGGAGACTGAAGGTTGACTTTTCAGAGCAAACTAGTTTAGCAAAAATTTTTGGTTTCGAAGCCAAGATTCGGTCGGCACGAGGGAACGAAGGGCGTGAATATGTTAAACGTGAATAGCATACTGGTTCATTGCGATTTGGTCTCTGGTTCATACGTCGACCGAATGACCCAACCGACTCTCTACTCGTTTTTCCCCGACGTCTCCCCGGGGTATAAAGTGGTTTCTTCGCCTAACAATCTGATATATCTGCCCGTTACTAAAAACGTGGTTTACGCTATAATAATTTGGTTGACCGACCAGGCGAGACATTAATGATGAGACTACATTTACGAAAAAAATAAAAAACCTAAAATGTTGAAATTTAATAAGAATATTATTAAACCGACTGTTCCCAGTTACCCTTAGCTAAAGAACCAACCATCCACAACCAATTGGGTAGCTCTTATAAGAGAGAAACATTGCCACGAGCGAAAGGGGGGAACAACGAGAATTTCACAGCTAGAAGGCGACAATTCCTGAATCCCGAAAACGTCAAATTCATAGACAGTCTCATCAGTGCCTAAAGATGGAGAGCAATAAGGAATATCTGAACCTTACAGAACCATTCATACTGGACAAATCAGTCGTCAGTTACAATTATCACGAGTACGGGCCAATAGTGGGTACGAACGTGAATACTCCCAACAGTGAAATCAGAATTACGGTGCAGAACCAAGATTTATTCACCCACCCGCACAAAAGCTACATTCACGTGAAAGGTTTACTTGTCAAAAGTTCTGACAGTTCGGCATACGCCGTGACAGATAAAATTGCTTTGGTGAATAACGCTGCCACATATTTATTTAGCATGATACAGTATAAAATAGGCGACAAGACAGTAGACCAATTAAATAGGCCCGGTTTTGCAAGCACCATTAAAGGCTTAGTAACAGAGCAACAGGCAGACTGACCAATAGAGGATGGATTTTGGACTCCCATAATGCATATTCAACAGACGATACTGCGAATTTGATTTTGAAACACAAAAGAGACGTGCTCTTTGCCCGCAACCCGAAAGGCAGTTTTTCCTTCGCCGTGCCATTGTCCCACTTACTGGGCTTTTGCAAAGATTATGCAAAAAATGTATATGCTTGTCAACAAACACTGGTGTTAATTGATTGTCGGACGATAATGCTATATTCAGAGCGTCGGGCGTTGATGCCGGCAAGATAGTCTTACACCAAATTAGTTGGTTCCTCCCGCACGTGACTCCCTACGACAGTCAAAAAAACAAACTGTATGCCATGGTGGATTCTGGCATTAGCATCCCGCTCGCATTCAGACACTGGTACACTGACCAGTTAGACCTTCCCACCTCGACCAGATGCGCTTGGAGATTGATTACTACTTCGGCTGTTGAACGGCCGAGATGGATAGTAATAGGTTTTCAGACGGCCATAGACAACGATGCGAAAAAAAATCCAGCAGTCTTCGATCACTGCAGCTTAACAGATGTACACATAATGCTCAATTCCGAACGTTACCCATTTCACGATCTAAAGGTAAATTTTGCACAAGGTAACATCTCTAACTTGTATCAAATGATCGTAGATTTTAGGAAGCAGCACTACGGGTTGGGGTCGGCATCGTCTGGACCAGCTTACGAAGTCAATACTTTCTCGAAAAATTTTCCCTTGGTTGCCCTCGACGTCTCAAAACAGTTAGAGAGATTGTCCTCGTCAGTTATAGACTGCAAGTAAAAATGCGCTTCGGGGCTGCCGTCCCCCAAAATACGAAAATTTTAGTATTGGTCATTAGTGACAGAATAATGTATTTGAAATTAGACGGGAGTAAAGTCGAGGTTTTGGTATGATGCTTGATGCTTTATTTTTTTACATAAAGAAGAAAAATCATGTATAAAAACGAAGCAGTCTCTTTGACTCCCCATCAAAAGCAAAAAATGTTGAAACATGTCAAAGCTGGCAAAGTTCCTTCTTTCCGCCTTCCAATTCTCAGCTAAAGTGAGGGAACGTCACACAGGAACGTCACACAGTAAAGTATTGAAGGCTCCCAACGCAGGTCGAGGACTGAGCTTGAAACTTTTTGGTAATCAAACTGGCGGCATAATTCCTCTCCTACCCGCCCTAGCGGGGTTGAGCGCCATCGGTGGTTTAGCTGCAGCATTAGCTGAAATTTTCAGAGCCGTCAACTCGGCCAGGAATAACGCCAGGCAGCTGCAAGAATTGAAACGGCATAACGCCTCCATGGAGGTGCTCGCTATGTATAGAAATAAGGGAGCCGGATTAAAAAACTTAAAAAAAAGACGTCAAAAAAAAAAGAAAAATTACCAACAGCAAAGCTCATGGAAAAGGCTTTTATCTCAAGCTGGTGTCCCATTAAACAGGGCTCTGACTAACATAGATTTAAACAGATGTGCCAAAAAATTAGGTGTTACCAATTATAGAGGGATTTTCAGCAAAGACCTCCTTCCTCAACGTCTGCGGCTGAATGGAGAGAGCAGCGTAGTCAATTTACAGGACTCCTCAGCTCCAGGAAGCCATGGGGTGTGTTATTTCAGTCGAGGGCCCAGCTGCCGTTTTTAGTTCGATTCTTTTGGTTTAAAAGCTCCTCTCGAGATCAAAAGATATCTCCGTGGTGACTTCCTATCCAACCACCGATGTATCCAAAGAATCTAGAGAGGTAATGTGTGGCCAGTATTGCTTGTACGTAATTCAACGTTTGTTCCAGGGTGAAAACTTTTTTCAAATTATCCATAACTTGAAAGAAAAAATATGAGCTTCGTCGATAAATTTGGTAGCTCTGCAAAACGGATCAAAACGGCATCGCATAATGGAGATTTTTTGAGCGGACCAGAAGCTGCTTTCAATGCTAGGCAGAAGAGAATTACCAACCTAGCCCCTCCTATATCTAACTCAGACGCTAAAAATGCACTTGGTTTCTCCAAATCTGCAGAGAGCAATTTGAGTTTAGCTGGAAACAGAATAGTTGATTAGGGGGCCCCCACCAGTCAAAACGAAGCAGTCACTCTAGGCTACCTGAATTCTGAAATAGGTTTGAGTAAAGATTTTGATGGAAATTTAAGCTTGGCTAACAAGAAATTAGTATATTTGGGTCAGCCATCCAGTAACAGCGATGCAGTGACCAAGAAATACGTAGACAGACAAGTAAATCAGATTAGGAGGGAATTACGAGTTCTCAGGCGCGTCTACTGTTTTCGTTCGAATTTAGAAACGAGAGACAATTTTAAATGGTTGTCAGAAATGGCCAACAGTACATCACGGCCTTCATACCCGGTCGGATAGCTAAAGTAATAGTCCTTGTATCACGAATCAATATTCAATTCCAAGTGGGTTTGCAGGTTGGAGCTAATTTGGTTAAGACCATTAACAAAATTGCTGGCAAGGCAGCCATCGTGGTTAGCTTTGACAGGGCGCCAATAGAACTGCAAATTGGAAACACAATTTTTGTCTCCAATTCAGGAGCCATTCCCAGTGGACACCATTTGTTAGAGATACACTGCGAATTTGAAGGATAAGACCATAAAAAACAACAAAAATAAAATTATTACCTCTTATTATTAAAAAAGCGGCCGCAAGTAACCAATACGAGTGACGATAATGTTTTCGTCCTGGGCCCTCACGCCACCGTTCAAGGCTCTTCCTTCGTAAGAAAATGCTGTTGTCAACTTCACGGCATGCCAGTCCCAAATTGATTTGAATGCCCACGAGTTTGAAGTTTTGTTAAAAAATCATAGCAATTTTAACGAAGAAATATTGAAACGTAGAAATAACAAGGCTCATTTTGGCGGAGACGATGAAAGTGCTGCTTTAGGCACCATTGAACAGATTCAGAATGTGATTCAGTTGTTCTTAAGTCCATAAATGAAAGCCGTGCTGCTGCATCATTTCAATTCGTTATTGGTGAATGCTCTCGATTCTGTTTGATGCAGTCCGTCTTGGAGAAAATAAAGACCGAGAATACAATTTAACGGCAGTGCCACGAAACTAGTCTTCTATTGCTTTGATGAGAACATGATTCCGATAATCCAATGTGAAATGAACTTTGCGGAATGGAACTCGTAACTCCAAAACATCCCAGAAATCATTTAAATTCTTAAGAATCCCTTGGACGAAATTCAACAACAGTAAGGCTGTGTTGCTATGCTTCAATCCTCAGATTAATAAAACCAAATAAATCAAATTTTTTGTTTTGTTCCTTGCGTCTTTTGTGAGTCGATGTTTTGTGTATTTTATTTAAACTCTCAATAGATGGCACTTGGTTTACTGACAAACTCTCAATAGATGACACTTGGATAGATGGAGCTCTATGTTTCAGCTATTCAAACTCTCAATAGATGACACTTGGTGCATTGAGCACTTTAATTTTTTGATTTTGACCTCTATGTTTCAGCTGTAGTTATTAGGTGTTTTACGAAATCTCTCAC
>JAHWFP010196995.1:0-19114 GCA_023313725.1 Lithobius niger
ACTGTTAGGGCTGCGCTTCGTGCGGGAAAGAAACCCACTGGCACCTGTGGCAATGCACCATCTAAACTGTTAGGGCTGCACTTCGTGCGGGAATGACAAACATCCCTAAAGCATCCCCATTCAGTGCTGCTGGAAACTCACTGACAGAATATATGAAAATGAAACTCCAGGTGTTGTAAAACTCAATACATTACATGCTTGACGCATGTGTGCTAGTACCGTGACTGACAAGCTGGGAACATGTCTACACAAATAATATGCGGGAAGTGGGAGTGGAACATGACCACTCTACCTATTAGCCGTCCGCTTTACCCATGAGCCGTCTGCTTTAGTCTCGTGATTTCAGATGTCCACTCTAGCCACGCCATCTATTCACTGAGCCAATTTGATTCACTGACTCACAGAAGCCGCTACTCATTGACCCAATGGCACTTAGCACTTATGTTCATTCATATTCATTTTAAGTAAATAAAAACGAAGCTAATGTTTATTACTCTACACAATTCCGATGTTATTCCAGAGATAAAATGTGGTTAGGTCTTTTTTCTAACGAAATGTTAAAAGCTATACAGCATGTATCAGGCTAATTACTGAGATTATTTTTACCAAAACTACACATTCAAGATTTAAAACGTAGTTGTAATTGCATCATAATATTATAAACGACATCTTCTCATTGTTTAAGCAGCGAGTTAATGACCAATCTATTACAGTGTCTTTAGTTTTTTTAGTTTATGCACCGAATATTACTTAGGTTTACGGCTTTGGGTCATTCTGGGCCAGTAGGCCGTAAGAGCAGAGGGTCATTCTGAATCACTGGGTATTCTGAGTCACTGGGTTATTTTGGATTTGAAAGATATCCCAATGTTGGGTCCCAGGGTATGTCGGGATGCCAGGCAACGAATATGCAAACTTAGCTGCCGAGGCTGCCCTAGAGTTACCAACTACAAAGGATCTGCCAGTTTTAACGTCTAAACTTAGGAGTGTTTGGCAGGCAGAATGGAAATAATAAGCTGCATATAATAAAACCTGATGTTGCAATCGGGTATTCTTCAGCATGGCCTAGTAGTCGGTAGAAGGTAGAAGTGGCGCGTCTCCAGATGGGCCACGCCTCATTGATACATAGGTCTAGCTCTGCGGTGGGGATGCGTCATTGTGCATCTCTTATTCTGTTCGCTTACAGTTACACATGCTGGGGTGGAGTCCCATGTCACCTGTGGGTTACCTGAAATCCTGGGAGAAGGTTTGGGCAATCTTCAGAATGTCATCATTACCTTAAGAGGCAAGGTATAGCATGATGTCGGTGGTTTTTCTGCTAAAGTAGTTAAATAAACATCAGCCCAAGTAGAGGGTATTTACGATATAGTCGTCCACACCACAGTAGCCAAAAGCACACTTGTGTTTGGCTACTTTTATCTCGTGTTTTGCTACCTCCTTTCCTCCGAACGACGTGTAAAATGTGCGTTTTGCTGCCTCCTCTCCTACCTCCTGGACGTAGGGAAAATTGGCTAGCAGCAGTTTGAGCGCAAGTGACATCAAGGTTTACTTTATTAACCAGAAGTAATGTGATTCCATGACTTCAAACTTTACGCTATCAACCGGAAGTCACATGATGTCAAGGTTTACTCTACTAACTGGAAGTCACTTGGTCTTATGACGTCAAGGTTTACTCTAGTAACGTCACTCCAATAAACCTCGATGGTGCACTTGAGTTTTGGGCCCCTTTACTTGAAGTTAGTGAAGTTTCTGCTAAGTTTTACGTATTTACATTTTAGATTTAGATCTGCACTTGAATTTTCGGTCCAGGTTTATCAAGTTTACCGAGTTTCCGCTTAGCGTTGCAAATTTTTTACTAACTTTATATTTCCCTTAAGGCCCAGACCTGGACTTGAATGTTCAGTCCAGGTTTACTTGTGTTTGCACGTTTATAAAGTGTTACTAACTTTATATTTCTATTTGTAAAGTGTTATTAACTTTAATTTTCGATCCAGCTTGACTCAAGTTTGCACTAAGTGTTGCTCGTTTTTACTAGCTTTATATTTCGGTATTTACGATATGGTCGGCCACTCCACCGGTAGCCAAAGACACATTTGTATTTGGCAACCTCTATCTTGTGGGTTTCTACCTCGTCTCTTCCTGGACCCTAAGTAAAATTGGCTCCGAGCTGTTTGACTGGAAGTGATATCAAGTTTACTTTATTGACTGGATATCACGTTAACTCGTGATGTCAAGGTCTATTCTATTGACCGGAAATGATGTCAGACTGACGACAACGTCTACTTTATTAGCCGAAAGTAACATAAGCTCATGACATCAAGGTTTGCTCTACTTACTGGAACTGATGTCAATGGCTTCTTGAACGACCGGACGTGAAGTGATCTCATAACTTCAAGGTTTACGCTACTAACTGGAAGTCACATGATCTCATGACGTTAAGGTTTACTCTAGTTACGTCACTCTAATAAACCTCGATGGTGCATTTGAATTTCGACCTCTTTTACTTGACGTTAGCTAATTTTTTGCTAAATTTTGCATATTTATGCTGTGGAGGTGACCTGGACTTGAATTTTCGGTCAAGGTTTAACGAGTTTCCGCTAAGTCTTGTACATTTTTTACTAACTTTATATTTGCGCTAAGGTTTACTGGAAGTCACGCTTGATTCCTTGGTCCAGGTTTACTTAAGTTTGCACTGAGCGTTGCACGTTTTTTACTTACTTTATATTTCCACTAAGGTTTTTTTCTGGCAGGGAGTTTCACAGAGCTTGTGCTAAGCGTTACATTTTTTTTCTAGCTTTATATTTCCCCCACGGTTGGATTGGCGCATGTTAATGTTTATTGATTTTGACATGTTAAGTTTTATAGATTTTGAACTGGTTACATTTTTTTCCCAAATATAAACAGCTAATATGAATTTAGGTTTGATCAATTTCTTTTCAAATATATAAAAAAATAAATATGGGATTTAAGTTTGATCATTGTAACTGGTGTGGGTGGGTAGATAAGCTGTAACTTAAAAACTAAAAACGCCTATATACTTAAAAAGGAAGAAAGGATTAAGGGTTGGCTCTCGTGTCCTTGGACTGGACAGAATGGACACGTATTATAGCCTATTCATTACGCATGGGGATAATAACGAATCATACACGCTGGTGGTGGGGCAAGCTAGATGAAAGTGGAGTTATTCCCGGCGCTTAACAAAATTTCGGGTTTGAACAATTTTATTCAAGCTGCTTTGGAGCGAAATAGTAACAAAAATCATATAACCGAATCATAATAGTTGAAAAATGATTTTGGTGATGACTAATCCAACTTATGGAGTTCTATTTTTGGGAGTTTAGGCTCATCGTGCAGGGTGTTTGTACTAAGTCTCGGTAAGGTCAAAAGCTGTCGATATCATGGGGATAAGTAAAATATTCGTTCACACGAATCCAATTGGCTCATCCTATGCCAATGCCAACACACAATGATTAATCCTTAAAATTTAATATACATTTCCGTCACTACGGATAAAATCAGAAATATTTGAGTTTGGTTAATTTCTCAAGGTGATGAAATATAGAATCTGAATGGGGAGACGCTCACTGTCAGACTTCATTTGAGTTCGAAAAAATAATTTGTACATAAAAACAAAAAATAGAATGTTGGTATTTGGTAAAAAAAAATGAATGAGACGTGGACTTAACCTCAATAATAAGAGCAAAACATTAACTGCAAAAAACGGAGCTTCCATTATTATCTGATCAGAGGTAGACGATGAGGTTAATAGATGAGTACCTTAATATAAATGAGTCCTTACAGCACGATCGCCCATGGAGGGCTATTTTTATTACGAGTATAACCCCGCCAAAATATAATAGAATGTGAATGTTGGTATTTAATAACCAAATACCAAAATAGAACGTTGGTATTTGGTCGGAAAAAAAACAACAGGAAGTGTATTTAACTGCAATAATAATGACAAAACATTAACGGCAAAAAACCCAGCTTTCATCAATTATCTGATCAGGTAGAAGACGAGTTAAGTAGATGAGCACCTGAATATAAACGAGTCGTTACATCACTACACGTCCGTGGGGTGCTATTCTTATAACTAGTATACCCCTGCAGTTCCTTACTAACTTCAACAACGTGAATTCGGATATTATAATTGTAATAGAAAATCAAGATTTATTCCTGCACCTTGCTAACAGTTACCTTCTAATTAAAAGCAAATTGCTCAATATCATCGGCACTAAGTTCACAAATGCTGACGTCACTCTCGTCAACAGTGGACCCATGTACTTGTTTTGCAGCATTAATATCATTTGGGAGACATGCTAGTGAGCGAATTAAACTATCCAGGTTATAGGAGTGTTATGAAAGCCTTGCTCACATCCGGCCTCGAGCGATCAAGCGTCGTTGCTGAGTAACTGTTGGGCCGTAGGTAGTGCCAACCCAGGGCTTTAAATTGCAACACGACACGATTGTTAAGGAGCCAATCCGGATGAGAGTTTCTTATTCACCATTTGTATAAAAGACGTCATAGGATTTTTCTAATATTATGACAAAATAGTGTCCATGTTCTAGCAGCAAAATCGTGCTCATGTTGTCTTAAGGCAACAATGACTAGCCGCTGCTAAGGCCATTGCCAAAGTCATAGTGAGCAGTGTTTCATGGCACGTTCCGCACGTCACAGCGTTCAGCAACCAGAAACTTAGGCTTTTCAAATACGTGGGTGGGGGAATAGTGGTGGATTTGAGGTTTACACATTGGCATTACGATAGTTGCGGACTGCTTCAGAGTACTAGCTTCAACTGGTGGGTGGTTACTACTTTTGCGGTCGAGAAACCCACGTGGGCAATTCCGTCTATGCAGATGAACAGGAAGGACAGCCAAACTAAAAATCCGGCCGTCTCTCGATCATGCAACCTTCAGGACACTCATGTGACTTTAAATTTCGAGTGTTACCCATTCTTGGACTTGAACGTAAATTACGCTGCTGGCGAATATTCTGTATTGTACAGAATGGCTCAGGAGATTAGATGCGCTTTGTACAATGTGGAGGATCTGTGCATTCATTCAGTTCAGTTTAGAAAGGGATATCCTCTAGTGATTTAAAATTGTTCCAAGCAGTTGGAGAGACTTCAATCCGTCATTGTGGACGTGAAAGTAAAGTTAAAATATAATTCCACCGCTCCGCAAACACAACCTGTCACGCGCTGATTGACGATAGTAAATGAGTTTGAAATTAGACAGAGACAAAGTCGAAGAAGTAGCCACGTCTGTAGATTGTGAGGGGACAACATCTTTAATTCGTTTATTTTTTGTGCTGTAATACCCCCTCAAAATCTAATTTGAAACCAGATTGAGGTCTTTCATATTGGTTTCTAAACTGGCTAACTTGGAAATAATTGCCGCATCTTGGGAGTCTACACCAGATGAGAGTTTTATTAATTGGTTATTCTGCATTCGTAATCCATCGAGAGTTTAGAATCGACGTAGTCATTGTTAGTCGCATCGTAGATTGCGAGGAGGAAACACTATCTTTAATGCGTTTATTTTTCACGTCAGAATCTTCCTTGAAATCAAATTGAAGTTGTTTTGTATTGATTTCTAAACTGAATAACTGAGAAATAGTTGCCACTTCTTGGGGGGTGGGGGGGGGGGGTCTATGCTGGCAGCGGGTTTAGTTAAATGATTGGTCCGCATGACAATCCATCGCGAGTTTTGAATCGACATATTCTTTTGTTGCTGCGTCTTTAGATTGACAGGAACCCTTTAATACATTTATTTTTCGCGCTGTAATGCTCGTGTGCATCTTCCTTCATGCTGGATTTAAATCTTGTTAAGTTTGTTTTCTAATTTAGCCAACTGAGAATATGTTGTGGCTCTATAACCGTTCCGACTTTAGTTAAGCATTTATTCTGCATGTCATAATCATGATTCAAATCTAGCTACTCCCGGAGCTCCTATCACTTCTGTTTTCACCCACTTGAAAGCCTGTCCAAATTTATTTACCGGTATATTTTTTATTTACATTTCTTTATGTATGTATATTATTTTTTTATATTTCTTTTTTATATATGAAAATAGGTATGTATATAAAAAAGAAATAGAAATAATAGAAATATACTTATAATAAAAAAAATCTCAAAATGTCTCATCCCTCCTGGCGTACACGTTTCTCAAATCTGTTGCAAAATAATTCGTTGGAAGTTAAAATAAGTTTAAACAAGGATTAAAGTACGTATGCTCTCCTTCCAAAGAATTTAAGGGTTTAAAGGGTCGTGGTTCGCCCATACAGAGGGTGGATGGCCCCCAAAACTCAAAACATTCTCAAAGATCTTAGACGGTATATCTGCGAAATATTATAAATTAAAATTGATGAGCAAAAACCTGTTTCTTTAGCATTATTTAAAAATATAAATTATTTACACCCAGTTTCATTATGTTATCAATTTTGTGAAAAATTAACCGCAGACAGACCACTGTTGATATGACAACATCCACAAAATGAAAGGTAAATCTAATAAAAATATAATACATAAACCGTGGTTCAATTTACCTCCGCACGCGAATACAAAGTTATCAGAAGTGAGCGGAAAATTTATCTCCGTTTACATAACTAACGATGGTCCAAACATCGTTAAACTTTGGTGTTACGTACAATATTGCGTTATCGGACCTAATAGTATATCCGACGATAACCTTTCGGAACAAGAATTTATCAGAAGAAACAATAGAAAACGAGTATCAGCCATGAATAAATAAGAATAAATAAAACAAAAACGATGGAAATTTAATTCTTGTTCAACAAATTTTATGAATTTGGCATTGGAATAAAACTACAATTTTTGAATATCAGATGAAGACCAAAACAATCATCCCTTTCTACCATTGACCTTAGATGTCTAGTAGACCGGCAAATTGTGGAAAAACAAATTTGTTGTTTAATTATATTTGTAACATGGGTTGGTTGGATTGCAAATAGACAGATTATTCATTAACAGCAAAACTCTATGTCAAGTGACTGCAGGTTGTATTTGCGAAAATCGAGAAAACATTAGGACGGAATTGGATCCCACGTGTCATAATCTCGTCGTATTCGACAATTGCCCTTTAGACTCACAATACAAATAGACAGATTATTTGTTAACAGCATAACTATGTGAAGCGTCTGCAGTCTATATTTGCGGAAATCAAAAAAACATTAGGACGGAAATGGATCCCACGTTTCATAATCTCGTCGTTTTCGATGATTGCCTTTTAGATAAACAAAAATCATCGAACCTTCGTTCAGGGGTGTCATTCTAATGCCGACGTTTTTTATTGTAGCCAATCTAACGCCAGGATTCCTAACCAAGAGGTTAAAGATAATGCCAATTTAATAATCTTGTTTCCCGTGGATGAGTTAAATCTGAAACACGTGTACGAAAATCACATTGGTACAGACTTAAAATTTTCCGAGATTAAAACTTTATGTAGAACATGTTCAAATGAGCCACGTGGATTTTTATTGATAAACAAAATGTTTAACAGAGGAATGATACAAAAGTTCGTTTTCGTCAAAACGTGAAACAATGGATGATAAACAATACGTTAAACGAAACAATTTTTCAATAATAAATAAAAAAAACTAAAGAAACTGGAAACGAAACGTGAAACCACAAAACTCAAAAAATATTTAAGGAAAAATTGTTTGAACCAACATTTGTAGGGCGAACACGAGAAGAATCTTTACAAGAATTTTTCAAACCCATAGTAAGCACTTTGAAATCGGTGGCAGCATCAAAAAATGGGTTTGATGCACGCAAATTGAACTGTTGAATGGAGAGGAGACTGACGAAGATGATTCTGAAGCATCGTTAGTAAAAAAAACATTCGACCTATGTTGAGAGCCAAGGACGATTATGAAATATCAGAAGCCGATGATGAGGAAAAATATGAATTGCCAACTCCTCCATTGCATCCGCTTATTTCCCCAAATTACTCCGAACACATGGTTCTGGCTCCGGTACAGCACATTCGTCCTAAAACCGAATAGGCGACAACCAGCTCCACTTCTAAACTCTCACCCACGTTTTTAGTGATTCAACACCTCCAGAAATTCCGAACTTTCCTAGTCTTAGGTCCATGGATAGCCTGTTACCTGGCAGGTCCTTGGTCAAACGGCAAAATATTTCATGTGTAAATATTTCCAAAGTCATAGAAAGACTGATCCAATCTTTGGACTGCATACGGCACGGCATCTGGAGAAATGAGTATCGGGAACAAATCCGAAAAAATGTTCGAGAGCGATATAATGGTCGGAGGTCAGCAGTATCCCAGAAGACGTGGGCTTTGGAGTTTGCTGGTTTTTAAGGATTTAAAAATAATCTTCCTATGCCTCCGAAATGAATGCACTTACGCTTCTCTGCCGCAAGCTATCGAAAGTGATCCTACTACTAGATAACCCAAGGCTTATTGCGGGGCCAAATACATCTCTATAATTGGTCCTATTTGGGAGGATATAAGAACGACGAAAAAAGGGTTGGTATGGTTAAAAAAACTGGGTATGTCGTGGATTTTACAACTATTACGACGATCGTAACGACTTGGTCAAGTGATTAAGGATCGAAGGTTTAACGGTGTTGGGGCAAAGACGTATTTATAACCGACTGAGAAAAAATCCACCACCTATTGGAATTTAGGTCTTAAGTTTAAAAAAAATAAAAAATAAAAAAAATAATAAATTAAAAAAAAAAAATTTCCTACTAATTGACACCTCCGATTATTACGATTTTGAAAAATAACAGGCAGATGGAGGTCATGTTTTGCAGTGTGTGACAGAACAGAAAAGTTTCGTTATCAAATCTGGTATATCGTAAACCAGATGGACCATTTACCAATGGAACAGTATTTGCCGGGGTACAAGGATTGTGTTCGAAAAGATTAGCTCGAGGGGAACCGGAAATAAATAAACTATACGAAGCATGCAAAGAACAGGATATTGCCTATTCCAGTCACTCAGACTTGAGCGATCGACAACCGCTGGCGAAATTCTATTGTCTAAAGCCCAAAGAGTACGGGAGGATCCTTCCCTAGCTTGAAGGGAAAAATTAAATGCCTCGACACTAAAACAAATCTTAAAAACCAATCTCAAACTCTGAATGGGGGGGGGGGGGGGGGGGGGGGAAAAAAAAACAAAATGGATCAACTCGTAAATGAATTTTATGGTCTGATGTGAAAATTTTTTGAGACGTAATGTAATAGTTCTTCGCAGACATGGTGGAAAACATCAACCATCAATCTTGCTCCCAAGAAAATAATGGATACGTCGGACTTCTTGCTGACTTGCATTAACTTCATGTTCAGGTTTGCCTGACCGATTCCAGTTAAATCTAAAATGGTTTAGTTCTTACCAAAGATTTTAAGAAAATACTCAGAGGAATGACTCCTAAAAATGTGCAAATCGATCTAGGTAACGAATTTTAAAATAAAGACTTTTTTATCACTTATCAAACGTTATAACGTCAACCTGAACGCTACTTACTCCGAGAAAAAAGCGAGCATGATTGAACATTTCAACTAAACACTGAAAGCTCGAATGTGGAAAATACTCACCAGGTTGGACAATTACAAGTGGATAGACATTGTAGGTTTTCCAATATAACGACACTGTTCATTCCACAACAAAACTTGAACTGTTAAAAGTGACCATTCGACACGAAAAAACGTTGAGGCAAGCTACTTCTTAAGCAAAATACCTAAATTTGGCATAGGAACTCTCATCAGAATTTCGAAAATGAAGAAATTTTCAATAAGGGATATTTGCAGAAAACTATTAGCAAAGTGAAGAAAACGAATCCATTGTTGGTGAGCCCATGTTGAGCAGTGTTTAGGTGCAGGAACGTCGAACGACTCTGGTTCCAGATCTATTTTTAGTAGAAAAAGTATTACAGAAGAAGAAAGGTAAAGACAGTAAAATGGTCTACTTCATGAAGTGGATGGGATACAATGAAAAGTACGGTGGCTAGACGGATTAACATCAGCAGTTTACCCTTTTCTTAAAAACTCCTGATGTCTATTTCCTGCTAGACCGTGTTAGGTGTTCTTTAACTTTGTCTTCAGATAATAAAAAGAAAGAATATATTTTCAAAATGGAAAAATCTACTTTTATATGTAGCTGATGCAATGTGGTATTTTCTTCCCAGCACCAACAGCAGAACCACCTCTGTTCTCGACACCCGTCCAATCATAAGAATGTGCTTGCTTTAGCGAGGGATGCATTGAGGGATTGTTCCTCCTTATCGCCTAAGGAAGGATTTTGTCATCCATAATTCAAAAAGTTACGTTTACAAGATGGCAGCACCCCAGCTGGTGGCAAAGCGAGGAAGCTACAACATCGAACATTTGTATGGACTTGCATTGACAGTACTCTGGGCGATTACGAAATTAGTGTAAACGGCATCTCACATGCGAGTGCACTCTCATCCCTGGTATGTCCGTGGCTGAAAAGTCTGACCGCTCCAGTGACTTATATCGATACGTTTGGCCTTGCAGATGTTGGTGAAGGTCTGCCAAGATCAGTTATCAAACTGCAAGGTCCAGACCTGTTTTGTTTAGGTGTAGAGTTTGTCGGACGTGGTCACGATTTGAACTGGTGTCTGGTCGCGATACTCAGAGGTCTATTCCCCCTTTATTAGACGAAGCTTTTGACAAGATTCTGAACTCCAATGACAGTTTTTCCGAGCTGGGGAATGGGTGGGTAATTTCCAGTGTCAATAACGTAATCAACAGCGTGAGTAAATATCGACCGTTGTGAGCCTTGTCTTTCATCAGTCTTGCCTGTCTTGCAGGGTTTAACAGGCAAGATTAGTATGTTGACAAACATCCAAAATTTAAACGGTGAAAAATGTTTACTGGGTGTGTTTTGACGTTGTACACCGTCAACCCCGAAGATTACAGCGAACTCGAGGACTTGTTCGACAGGTCCATGTCCTACCCAACTAAGCTCAACCAAATCGATAAATTAGAATGTACGAACAACCTGTCAATTAACATTATAGGTTACAGTAGCAAAGAGGACTTCTTCCAATTCGCATTTCTAAATCCTTGGAAAGTCAAATTAGCCGTCAAAATAGCCGTCAAATTAGCCGTCAAATTAAGTTTCTTTGAAAACCTTTTCTTTTGGTTATTCATAGTGTACACTCATGATGGCAGTCTTTAAACGCTGATTTTCGTTCGCTTCACTCACTCAATCAGCATATCTGTGACTCGTATATATCCACCATCAAATGCTAGTGATCCACCCTCTTTCTGTGTAGCCCCCCCTTAGACTGGTGTGACGTATTACCTGCTCATATACTGCATAACGAGCCACATTCAGTTTGTTAAAGTCAAAGCTTGATAGGTTTGCTTTTGATGATGTTAGAGTTGATTCTGATGCACGATTCGTACGACGAAGTTTAGGATTTTAAAAGCTTCCAGTAAAAACCTATAACTTTTACCATAAGTGGATAGATGTCAATATCTGTCTACTTACCTTTTACTTCTTACTTCAGTGTTTAAAGCTTACCAAACAATTGTAACAATATGACTTTTTTTAATGTTTTTAATTAAGATTTTGCTGGCTAAAATGATGCTAAGCGAACAAATGTAACAATTTATTTCCTGTATATTTTTTTTTAGTCCGAAGTGGCCATGTTTCACATTCACTTGAATCTGGATGATGGTTCTTCCTCATTGGCTTTCACTCCAAATCAAATGGACTTTCATGGTACTGTAAAGACACTGGTGATGGCAGCTCAAGAGATGACTCGTTACGTTATCAACATCACTCCGGACAGCTTTTTCGACGCTTTCACAAGGTAATTCTAAATTAATTTTATTTATTAGGAGACTAGCGTTGATACGACACTGAACGCAAGTTGCCTCATGTCACTACTTGAAGTGCAGATCCAAAACTTTACATTAACCATGCGTGAAGTGGTGTGCAAAATGTAGTAAAAATGTAGTAAGCATTGGCAGGAAAAATATATTAAAAGAAACCGTTTTTTTTTACGAGTAAGCCGTCATTAAAACCCTATCCTAGAACTTACCTGTGGATGAAAAAAAATAACTAACTAGAGCATGACGCGACGTGAATACCAAATTTAGTATTCAGTACTAAATGATTAATTTTGCTTTCTAGCATACAAATACGCGATTCTGGTTTTGAGAAGCGCTGCTAATACATGAACATCACGCACAAATTCACGTATTAAGTCACGTGACTTCATAGGCTACCTATATTCAAAATCATAGCTGTTACACCACTTAACATGAAAGTAACCTAAATGTTGCTAGATTTTATCAGTACATATGCGAAGTGATTAATTCGGCAGTTGTCTAGCATGTCTAAAAGTCCATACCAGGTTCAAATGGCATGTGACGTATCTCTCATTTAGTCTACCAGCCAATCTAAAAAAAAGACTCTAGTTTACGAGATAATATAACCCGAAAGCTAGAAAAATTCCATAAGTGCAATTCCATAAGTGCAGGGTGTCTGATATCCTCACTAGGGTGGATGTAGACTCATGAAGTGGTGCAGCTTTCCTATATGACGTCATAAGTAAAATGGCGTCCAAAAATGGTGACCAAAAGACCAGATGTTTGCTTCTAGCGCTTAAACCGTTCATTCGATCGAAAATAAAACGGTTACCAATTATGTTTAGAATAAAATTTCCTTCAGAAAAGGTACTATTCATATTTTTCTTAAAATTAACCTTTATGGCCGAAGTTCGTCATTTAAGTTCTATTAGGCCCTGTATGTATGCTATAGATAAAACAGCGCACATGTGCGTTATAATTCCTGAGTTTAAACAGCTGAAATGTTAGTTCTAATTAAGATCCACTAACATAATTGGGCTTAAATGAAAGGTGAAGATGTGTATTTTCCAACAAGGGTAATTAAAACAATTTATTTTAATTAAAATCTGAACTACAAACGCTTTATCTACGTAGTAGCGCTTTGATTTTCGCGCTATTTTATGACAAGATCCATCTTTAAACAGCTGCAGTAGCCGTTATAATTCAGATAAATGGATGCAAATAGGCTTAAATGAAAGATGAAGTTTATTTTCCAACAAGGGTAATTAAAATGATTTATTTTAATTAGAAGCTAAGCATCTAATTAAAACTTATCTACATTATAGAGCTTTGATTTTGTATGGTTTTAAGATAAGTTCCATATCTAAACTAGTGTATTAGTCGTTCTGAATTAGATAAAAGAATTTAATTAAGCTTAAATCAAAGATGAAGATGTATATTTTCCAACAAGGGTAATTAAAACGATTTACTTTAATTAGGAGCTAAGCTGTGGTAGTTTATCTATAATGTAGTGCTATGATTTTTTAATAGTTTTACGATAAGTTCCATCTTTAAACTGGTGCAGTAGTCGTTCTAAATTATATAAATGAATGTAATTCAGCTTAAATGAAAGATAAAGATGTATATTTTCCAATAAGGGTAATTAAAACGATTTATTTTAATTAGGATAGCTACTACACCAGTTTAAAGATGAAACCTATCGTAAAACGATATACAAAAGCGCTATAATGTAGATAACTGCCGTAGCTTAGCTTCTAATTAAAAGAAATCGTTTTAATTACTCTTGTTGAAAAATATAGATCTTCATCTTTCATTTGAGCTTAATTACATCCATTTATCTATTTTAGAACGGCTACTGCAGCAGTTTAAAGATGGATCTTGTCGTAAAATGGCACGAAAATCAAAGCGCTACAACGTAGATAAACTGTCGTAGGTCAAACTGTAATTAAAATAAATCGTTTTAATTAACCCTTGTTGGAAAATACACATCTTCACCTTTCATTTAAGCCCAATTATGTTAGTGGATCTAATTTAGAACTAACATTGCAGCTGTTTAAACTTAGGAATTATAATGCACATGTGCGCTATCGTTATCTATAGCATTCATAAATGACCTAATAGAAATGACGAATTCAGACCAGAAGGGATAATTTTACGAAAATATGAATGGAAACTTTTCCGAAAGAAATTTTATTCTAAACATAATTGGTAACCAGTTTATTTTCGTGCGGATGAACGGTTTAGGAGCTATAAGCAAAAATCTGTTTTTTGGTCGCCATTTTTGGACGCCATTTTACCTATGATGTCATACAGGAAAGCTGCACCAATCCTTGAGTCTACATCCACCCTAGTGAAGATTCTGAGGGGTGTACCTGATACCCGGCACTTATGGAATTTTTCTAACTTTCGGATTATACCTTGAGCCCAAACACTGGCTCTGGCTGGTAGACTAATACCAGCCAGAGCCAGTGTTGTTATCTCTGCTGTACACAAACATAGCTAAAAGCGTTTACTGTATAGACTGCCAGATAGCACACTGCCGGCCTAAGAACGATAGGGAGAGTCCAACCATGTTCTTGTATACTACCATACTGTGTCCAGTTATCACACCATGCTCCACCCAGATTAGGAAATGGGTTTACTGCCAGTGAATAAATACAGGCGGGTGTACATTATTGCGGATGTACGTTAGGCTAGTAAACTGGGCCGAGTAATGTACAAATTGAGTTGACTTGCTACTCGCCTTTTACTCTCCCATTGTAAACCTTGCTCAACTCGACCGTGCGATAACACTTGACTTGCTACTCGTATACCAGTTGAGTATTCACATGTTTAATATTTGATGCGAGTCAACAGACGAGTTTACAAGACGGCAGCACCCCAGCTGGCGCCAAAGTGGGGAAGCTACAACATCGAAATTTGTGTGGACTTGCATTGACAGTACTCTTGACGAATAAGAAACTAGTGTATACAGCAACTAGCAAGCAAGTACACTCGTACCAGTGACACAGCGTAGTGCTCAGCCCAGTCAACTAGCATAGTAACGTGTTGAGTAGAGTTGACCTGCTACTCGCCCTTTACTGTCCCAATGTAAATTTCTGCTTGACTGTATGAGCGTACTTGACTCGCAACTTGTATGCCCGTTGACTATCCACATGTCCAATAACGGACATCGAATTACAAAATGTTGGTTGGTTGGTTGGTTGCACTTTTATAGTCTGGGTGGAGCCCAAACCAAAGTGCAGATTGCTACGAAATTTGCCACATTCCTAGGTAGCCCCCAAAATATTGCTGATCTCGAATTTGGCGTAATCAATTATAATCCATGAAATTACAATTTTTCAAATCTATCGATCTTAAATTCGCCATTGTTAATTTGGAATCCTAAATAGTTAAGGAATTTCGACGAAGCATACACTGTCAATGTCAGTGTCAAAGTCAGCGGCCGACTTTTGTTACAAGATGGCAGCACCCCAGCTGGAGGTAAAGTATTGAAGCTACAACGTCGAAATTTGTATGAACTTGCATTGATAGTACTCTGGAGGAGTAAGGTTGATGTACATTAGGCTAGTTGCCTGGGCCCAGTACTAGGGCATGTCATTGGTACGAGTGCACTCGCATGCGGTGACTTGCTACTCACTCTTTACTCTTCCAATGTAAACCTCTACTCGACCGTACGGGTGCACTTGATTCGCTACTCGTATACCAGTGGGATATCCAGATGTTTAGTATTTGATGCGAGTCAGCGGGTGAGTTATGTTTACAAGACTGCAGCACCCCAGCTGGCGGCAAAGTGGAGAAGCTACAACGTTGAAATTTGTATGGACTAGCACTGACAGTATTCTGGGCGAGTAAGAAACTAGTGACAAGGGTAACTCGCATGCGAGTGCACTCCTACCAGTGACATGCCCCAGTACTGGGCCCAGGCAACTAGCCTAATGTTCATCCACCTTACTCCTCCAGAGTACTATCAGTGCAAGTCCATACAAATTTCGACGTTGTAGCTTCAACATTTTACCTCCAGCTGGGGTGCTGCCATCTTGTAACGAAAGTCGGCCGCTGACTTTGACACTGACATTGACAGTACTTTGGGTGAGCAAGAAACTAGTATAAACAGCAACTCGCATGCAAATACACTCCCGTCAGTGACATGCCCCAGTGCTCGGCCCAGGCAACTAGCCTAATGTACATTCGCCTTAAGAAACTAGTGTAAACAGCAACTCGCATGCAAATACACTCCCATCAGTGACATACCCCAGTGTTCAGCCCAGGCAACTAGCCTAATGTACATTCGCCTTAAGAAACTAGTATAAACAGCAACTCGCGTGCGAATGCACTCACTTCAGTGATATACTCCCAGTGCTCGGCTCAGTCAACTAGCCTAATGTACGTCCGCTTTTAGGCACTTTTACACAAGGTAATCGACTGGGCCTAGTAGATAAGCGAAACTATGGAAAAGAATGAACTCGGCTGAATTTATCCATCCACACACATGTGCGAAATTCCGACGTACTCGTTAAAATGGTGCCGATCATGAGAAAGTGTAGTGTACTTCCTCGGACCACTTGTCAGCCATGTTTTGGGCTGCAGCTAAATACGCCTAGTAGACGTCAGCGGGAAACGTCTGACCGAGTTGATGTTTACGCAGTCCAGTAAACTCGCACTTGACTCACCCCACTTGATAGTGGGCTTGCCTCCAAGTGGTTGGGCTAGTTGATTATCACAACCACTCGCATTACAGGTTGACACATTCGAGTAATGACAGCAAGTAACTAGGACCAGCTAACTATCTTGTGTAAACGCGTCTTAAATAACAGGGAGTGTCTAACTCTCCACCCGAATTAGGGAGAGGGTTTACTGTTAGTGGATAAATATGCCTCAGGCAGATATAAAACGGGTTCACCCTCCCTAATCTGGGTGGTTAGTTGGACTCTCCCGTTCGTATTTAGGCCGGCAGTATTCTACATACTGAGATCAAAGTTTTTAATTGGTGACAAAGTTAATTTGATATAAGTGCTTGATTGATATCAGCGCAGAAGAAATGGTTTTAGGTTTCGTATTTGCTGTACAAAGGGACCTTCTACCATTGGTTCGGGGCATTCAACTAAACACGTCTGTGCTATACAGCAGTGCTATTTTCAGTTGTAAAGTATACACAGGCGAGATTACCCAAGATTACACAGTTAGTGACGTCTTTGCTCTCAAACCATTCCTCGAAGCGGATGGCATTTGCTTTTTCGAAGCTAACAATGAGGTTTGTTTCAACTAGAAGTAGTTTTTAACAAAAGTAATGAATAATTATGAAATATCTTTACTGAATGTTAGAGTGGCACGAAACGACGAACATTTTACGCGGTAACCCAAGATGAGGATGAGAGTTGGTGACGTTGTTGGTAACGAGTAACAGCTAGTTGCAAGGTGTACCAGTAGTCGGGACATATCCAGGTTTTTTTTCTTGCACATGGGTGGATTATATCTGTAGCATCGCTCCTGTGTTTCAGCCCTTATTCTGTCAATTCATTGCTCACATTTTCCTTTTCCTGAGATGGCAGTTGAGTTAGTTTAGTCTTCAGCCTACCTTTATTCTATTTTTTTGTGTGACGTTACAGATTGTGCCATCCTAAGACGTCACAGATTGTGTCGAGAGTGTATCACTACGAGATGTATCACTACGAGTGTATCACTACGTATCACATACGAGTGTATCACTACGTATCACATACGAGTGTATCACTACGTATCACATACGAGTGTATCACCATGTATCACATACGAGTATATCACTACGAGATGTGACAAGGCACAAAGAATCCCGATATATTTTTTATATAAACGCCGTGTCGCCGTATTTTGAAAAAAAAACTCACGTGCAAGTATAACTAAAGATGATAAAATTGACTAGTTCACATGTTGTTTACCATAAAAAATACGGGTAGTTTTCGTAACAAAAGCCGGTGTAATAACCCTTTGCTGTATACAGCCCACCCTCCCCCTCCCACGTCCCCATCGCCGAATCCAGATTCGTGGGGAGGGCCACATGGGGGTGGATGGAATTTGGGAGCGAGAAGAGAGGCTTTATTCTGAACTCATAGGCTCAAAAGTTGGCAGAAGGTATTTACGTAGCAACTCAAGACTAATTTGTGGCGGGGCCTACAAGGCCCTAAGCGGCCATCGTGGGTTCGGGGATGCAGCGGAATTGCGTTAAGTTATATTTAAAAAAGCGCTTGCCAATCAAATAATACGCAGCGACCAACTACGCATTTATATGTGATTATACGCTCGTACGATAAAGTGCGCTTCGTACGCTCGTACACTTCCTTAAAAAAAACTTACTAGTGAAACAAAAGGAGCAGGATTTCATGGCCAAATGACTGTCGAAAACAGCGGCAGATCATTAATGAAATAACCGGATCGAAAAAAAAACGTGTTGGCTCCTTCTCTGAACTTGTTAAAGGGAAGCCAGTTTATTTAAATCTTGTGCCTAAAACCTAAAACCAATCAATTTAATGATTTTTTCATTAAACACGGAAAGAATTTGGCAAACCAACTTAAACCTGACACGTTGAACAAATTCACGCCAGCTAGCTGTATTTGACAAATTTTTTTTTCATTGCTCCAATCACTGAAAACGAAATGTGTAATCTTATTACCGCTCTTCAGATCGGAAAATATCCAGGTTTTGACGGTATTACTGCAAAAGTGAGTTAAAGGCTCGAAGTACATCATTGCTCCTATCCTTGTTCAACTTTTTAATCTCTCTTTCGAAACTGGCACGTTCCCTCGAATCCTCAAGCATAAAGTAATCATTTCTGTTTAAAAAGGGCTGTTGTAAAGACCCTGAATAACTACAGACCCAGTGAATTGCCCTCAGTTTTTTTCTAAGCTAATATAAAAAGCTACGAAAAACATAATTTACTTAACCACAATCAACAGGGATTTTGAAAAAAATAGAAGCACTCAAGATGCCATCTCGAATCTACTCGACCAAATTTATTCTGCATCATACACTAAGAATGATGTCTTCGAGATTATTCTTGACGTAACGAAAGCTTTTACACTGTCAATTACGAACGTTTGGAAAAAAAGCTCGTCCCTTATGGAATCGGGCGGGGGGGCTTTCAAATAAGTGGTTCAAGGACTATCTGTCAAATAGAACTCAAGTTACTCAAATTGATAATCACTTCAGTAATAGTGCTTATACACCATTCTGGGAGTGCCTCAAGGCTGTGTCTTGAAACCTTCACTTTTTCTAATTTACATTTTATGACATTTATTACTTTAACAT